>QANZ01017153.1:67342-151809 GCA_003254925.1 Chamaecrista fasciculata
AACACACCCTTACATTAAAAAACAAAAATATTTACAACTTAAATACACCCTTACGTTGGAAGAAAACAAAAAGATTTACAATTATTACAATCTAAAATATACAAAAGTACAACTTTTGAAGAATAGCAAAGTTAATTATATATAAAATTTATAAGACAATAGACCATGCAATATTTTATTTAAATATTCATAATCATTTATCTTTGATGTCTTCTGAGTTGTAATTATAGATGTAAAGTATAGAATAGAACTTCAAAGGCAAAAAATACTGAGAAAATAGAACTTTCATCTATGAAAAGAAACTCTTCTATAAAGATATTATTATCGTTAGGCAAAAGTATTATGTTCGTCTCCAAATTTTATATTAATTTTCAATTTCGTTCATAATATTTCTTGTTGTCAATTTTGTTCTAAATATTTTACATTTTGGTCAATTTTATTCTTTGACTAGCTTCTTTCAATAAAGTAACACCAAACTTTATCGTGTTTTTTTAATCTGAGTTAGAATTTAAGTTTTATTTTTTCTACCAATTTTATATTACGTGTCATTAGTTACATAGAATCTGTCATTAATATTTGACTAAAATAAGAATAAATGATAAAATTGATTAAAATGTATAACATTGATGATAAAATTGACAGTAAAAATATATTGAAGATAAAATTGAGAATTGATGTAAAATTTATAAAGGAAAATGGTGCTTTTACCTTATTGTTACTATTCAATATTGTGAACTAAACTGAGATTTGATACATATTGTGAAATTAATTAAAACTGTTCAAATTACAATAACTATAAAGCATCCAAACTTTGTCTTATAGATCATGTTAGATGTTAGATGTTAGATTATGTTTTCAAATTGCCAAGATCTTATGCCCTCTTTGCCCAATGATTTTCATACATGGTGGCTTCTATAGACCCTAAGATTCATGGGTGTGTTTGGTACTTTCAGAATTTGAGGTTATGAATTATTATGAGTCATTCGAATATGAGGCCCTAATATCCAACAACAACAATGGGCCTATAATAGGCTCAAATATCCTCAACACATGAAAACGTGATGTGACCTAACCCAATAATTTAATATGGGCCCCATCCATTACCAACAGAAGTAGGCCCACTAGTTTATTTGTGGTGTTCTCGGCTTCTGGCTTCCATATTTTGGGTTGTAAATGCCTGTACAAATGTAATATGTCCAATAATTATTGACAAAAAATTATGCCCAATAATCAATATTATTTTTAAATCTTGAGATTATTATTATTTTTTTCTTGATGTTTGTCACTTTGTTGTGCTTGTCTTTTATTTTTAATATAAATACTTAAAATATAGTTTACTTGTCTTTTATTTTTAATATAAAACCTTAAAATATAAAACCTAAATTAGAATAAAACAATTACTTTGCAAATTTTTATTTGAATATCACTACTGGAAAAAAGGGTTTTAGCAGCAGTCAGAATTGCTGGCAAAACTTAAAAAAAACTACTGCTAAAACTATACCAGCAGTTCTCATAACTGCTGCTATTAATTATTAGGCTGCTGTTATAACCTTGTCACTTTTGAGTTGTAGCAGCAAAAACACAACTCCTGGTAAAAACTTTTTCTTTAGTAGCAAATACAAAAACTGTTGGTAAAAGGTTAAGTAAAGTAGTAAACTGCTGGCATAAACAAACTGTATAGCAGCAAAATTAAAGCTGCTGCTATAGAATCAAAATAATTGTTATTACAGACAAATTATGCAGAGCAAAGGTAATCTGCTGCTATATAGCATCCCAAACGAGTTATACATCCCTTTTCAGGAAGCCATAAAATTTAACAAAAATTAAGCATCTTAGAATTCATAATCGTACAAAAAAAAAACAATCAAATGCACTCCCTTCTAAGGAACCAAAGTACTCGTTTACCCTACAATCCCTACTTTTCTCGACTTACGTTCAGGGTTCTGACTACTGCACTCCATCGATGAATAACATTAGCTAAAACACTTGCGAGAAAATCAATACTCAAGTTTCATTCATACATACCTAATTGGTAAAGCAATAATTAAGAAGTACCTAGCCCAAATTGATAGTTTGACACCCTCAAAATCACAAACCAGCAAGAATAAATCAAAATCCATAAAAGAAGAAAGAAGAGTGGCTAGGGAAAGCAAAGCAAGAAGCATACCAGCAGAACCATGAGGAACTCCATAAGACTCAAAAGTGGGTCTAGCATCGTAAATGGAACCCATATAATCAATACCCTTGGCAACTACCCAGAAAAGCTGCATAAATTGATCAAATGATTATTGTGAACTAGTAATTAGTTGAAATTGATGCATGTAAAACATAGTTACTTAAGTTTTAAGAACAATTTTAAAAATCTACTATTGACCAATATGTGATGTCTTACCTTTGCAACTACCGGAAACACCTAATACAGTATGAATTTGAACTTCATTAAAATCTGTGTCATTGTGTGTTAATTACTAAGAGGGTAAAATTAGTTTAAAATAGGTTGTATGTATATATGTATACTTGAACCAACATTAAAAATTACATCAGACTCCAAAGATTAACTCCTTATAATTGCACAGGAGAGACGAGATTGATTTCCCATGAGGGAGCCTAAGGTCAAATCTAGCTTCCTAACCACCATTTAAGTCAATATCACTTTTCATACCTTGTGACTTTAGTGATTCAGCCAAGTTCTTTAGGCTAAACTGCTGAAGACCAGATCTTTCCATCTCCTATACATATTTATAACAATCAAACCATTAATGTATCACGTGGGCATCATCTTTCCCATAAGACAACACGCACAAGAGAATGAAAGGCATATAAAGAATAAAAGTATAAAACTCACACCACACTTTTTTTTATCAAATAGAAATACACGACGAGCTCTAAATCTGGAGAAAATACAATTAAAAAAAGTAGAAAAACATACAAATACATTAAAATAATCAGCTCTGCATTTTAGTATAGAAGAAAACGAGAGGTAAACCAAAAAAAGTCTTCTAGATCTCAGTTGATTCATACTCAATCCAAAACAAAGTGTATTTAGGTCAACCAAAAATAGAATAAGGCACACGACCCATTTGAATGATTAGGTGCGTATATCCTTTAGTTGCTAATTCTTACTTGACTCAATTAAAGAAAGGGCCAATAGGTAACTTATGCCATAAAGTTATTTGATTCAATGCCACAAGTTTAAGAGGACTCACCAACTTCTAAATATAATAACATCTATCAAACAAGACTAATGCCAAAGCTATGTGCAAATGATAATTACTTTGTGAGTGTGACCCTTCTAAGAGAAAATTAAGAAGTTAATCAAAATCTTGAGGAGGATCTAATTTTACAAGGAAGTATACTCAGGACTCTACACAACTTTCAGATGGAAAATGATCCAAAGGACACATCAATCAAGGTATTGAATTGGAAAGGCCAACTTTAACCCAAAATTTAATTATGCAAGCCTCAAACTACTAACCTGCATGCTTTGACTCTTTTGCAGTATAGGTGATGGGGCCACCTAAAAACAAATCACTTATTATTCACTCTGTGGGGAAGAAGGTAGGATGATCAATATCAAGGGTTAGCAATCACCTTTTCAAAGTCAACAGTCTCAGATGTAACTTTAAAACGCCCTCTCTGCTCAACAATTGGAACCTTCACTTTCTCATCAGCGTCATCAGAATTAATTGTGCAAGAAGAAAATTATTATTAAGAAAGGCACATGCAGTTTTTTGTGATCAATAAGAAAAATAAAATAGCTAGTGATGCTCCCTTGAAGATGGCAATCAATTTATGCAACTAATGAAGTAATGAGGTACCTTCTCCTGTCAGTGAAACTGATGTTGGATTGCTATTTGAAATGTTGAGGGACTGATTTTGCAACTTCTCGTTGTCATTTATATTATTTAACATTAATAACGATAACACATAAATAGTGATGGTCATTTTTCAACTGTAAAATCAAAAGAAACAGAATGTGCGCTACATCCCATGGTTTGTCAGCCAATAACGCAAAGCATAAGCAACCGTTTTCCAAATTTCGGAAGTTGGTAAAAAAAAAGGAAAAATAAGTTTAAATTTTATAAGCTACTGTATAAAAGTAATTATTTGGAAGAAAAAAATAGACAACATATTCCAGTATACAGAGCTTTTTTCTTTCAAACCAATATCCATTAACTTGAATCAAGCTTTCTTTTCAAAATCAGTAGTATATAACAAATATCAGATACCTACTCAGAAGTATACTACCATTAATGCAAAATACCAGCTCATGACAAAGATCAGTCTCTTTATTTTAGCAAATAGTTTGTAAAATTAAGAGGTCAACATGAAGAATTAATTATAATCACTGAATACTGACACGTTCAGTGAAACAAAAAATATCAGCCCGCAAAGATAAAGAAAGAACAGAGTAAATAGTTTACCTTTTCACATCCCTTTTCGTCTACCAGGATATTGGATGGTTTCAGGTCGCAGTATATTATTCTATTTGCATGTAAATACCTGGATTTAATAGAAATTTTAAGGTCAAATTAAATACAGGGGAATGAGACAATGAATCATAAACCAAGACAAAAGGAACCAAAACTGACTAGAAGAGCAACAAAACAAAACGGAATCAATCGTATCCAACAAAAAACTTGCCTGAGGAGATGCACCAAAAGAAATGTTTTGACCACCAACTGCAAAGTACAATTCTTCCCCAAGCTACATATCAGAGAGTTGAATTAAATCTTAGTAAAATAGAAAAATTTGGAAAAAGGACAGAAAACTGTCCAAAATGATGCTAGCCAACAAAAATCATATTGAAGAAGTTAAAAAAAAAAAAGGTTTGAAGAGGCTAATATGAAGACAAGCCAACAACCATCTCATAAAATATAATCATCCCCAAGTTTTTGGAAATCACATCTACACTAATATAGGGATTAAAGAACCCAAACCTTAACATGAACCTCTTCCATGTAAATACTGCCAGCTGGCAAGAGAGGAGCAGAAGCCTTTTCCATTAATGGTCCCAAACCAACCTTTTTACCCACGGAACTATCATATATAGAAACATGACATGTGACTGGTGTGGTGCCATCTGGAAACTCCAATGGCAATTCAGCTTTCATAATAAAGAGACAATATCAATAAATTAAAATTTGAAAAATCACAGCAATATTTCCATTTCAATATGATTTAACAAATACCTCTCCCATTGTTGCAGCAATCTACATATATATATATTGACGGGGAATAGGAAATGCAAAAGAAAGCCCCTAAAACAAATAAACAAATCTTGTAGTTCATAGACCATTAATAACTTACTCTTTAAAAAGGAAATTACTAATGAAGCAGGAGAAATTTCAAACAAAAACTGAATCAATCGCATGTTTCATTGAAAAATCAATTAATGAAATTTTATCTTAAGGGACAGATGACAGAGCATAAAGCAGCCCAAAGCCCAAGCATTGAACAAAGATAAACAAACAGACAAGCTTCTCCTATATACGCCTTACAAGTTACAATACCGAATAGAATGCTTAGATCTCAAGTGAAGTCTAAAATCAGGAAAACCTAATACAATCACAAAGAGAGAAATAGAATTTGCAAGGCACAGTCATAAACCCAAGTTGAATAACGAGACCAAAATTTTGAGTGTTATGCAGAGGTATGAACTGAAATTGAAGCAAGGAAGCAGAGAAATGAAGAATTTAAGGAGATTGAAGTAAAATAGACAAGCAGATGAAAGCAAAATACATACATATAGAGAGAGAGAGAGAGACCAGTTTCTTCTTCATTTCCTAATGAAAATCATCCAACACATGCCGTTTAAGATGCTTCTCCTTCTCGATAGCGATTGTCACGGAAGATTCTTATCCAGCTCGTCGATGATGGCGCGGTCGTCGAAGTGAATGCAGAAATGGTCGAAGGTGAGCTTGAAATTGGCAATGGTAGGGTTTGATTTTGGAGTTGAAGAGTTTCTCGATAAATCCAAATACAAGCCCAAGCCCAGGGTTGAGATGTGGGACCCAAGATTATTTTATGTTGTTAAATTGAGCTAAATTATTCTTTCAAGTGTTGGAATAGTGCTCATGTATGATGGCAGCTGTAAATTAAATGCGCCTAAAAACACATCTATACTAGCACTTCAGAAAATTGTTAGAATAGTATAGTTTTTACTAGCATTTTTTATCTTTGTTACTAAAAACTGCCACTCTAGGTGCGTTTTCCAGTAGTGTATACATTGATTTAGCCTTAGCATATATTTTTAAAAAAAAAAATAATTCTGAATCCACCCCAACAAACGTGAAGTTATAATTACAGAAAAAGTATAAGTAGGATTTCAAATACATTATTATGTTCAATGAAAAAGAAAGAAAATTAATAAGATTGGACCACGCATAATGAAACTGTTGCTAACACATTGACCAAACACACTCAAATTCATGTGCTGTGATTTGAAGGACAAAATTATTGGAATACAGCTCTATGTAGAATCGTTTTTTTCTTTTTCCTCTCGTGTAAATTATATTTATGTTTTGTAATCTTACACATTTTTTAACTTTTCTGTTTTTTTTTTATTAAAATAGAAAACCAGTACAAAGCTGAAGAAATAAAAACGATAACAAGCAGAGGACGAAATTAAATTGCAATCGATAAACCATGATAGGTCAAGAGTCTCATGTAAGATTATTTTAATGAACAATGTCTATTAAGAGGTCCAATTTGATGGTAGTTGGGCTTAAGAGGTATTAGACTTGGTAGGGTTTTAAAACCCTTTTCTCTTCCTTCATAAAATGCATGTGGCTATGACTTGAGATGTATGGATAAGACAAGTTAGGCTCTCAACCATTAGAGACCAAGAAAGGAAGAAGGGTAGAGAGAAAAAAATTCCCTTCAAGTTCATGAAAGCTATGGATTAAGATTAGTTTTTGGGTATTAAGTTCATATATGTGCCTTAATGGTGGACCCACATGTTCTTTTGACATGGTTTGTATATATATCAATTATATGTGTTGATAGATGGTTGGATGGTGCCACATTATGAGGAACAAATATGAATTGAGAGTTGTATTAAAGTTTTGGTTTTACAATTCTAAGTATGGATTTGTTCTTAAAAAAGTTACTCTTATATGTACATGAAGGTTATATATGTACATGAAGGTTATCTATATGTATTGAAATTATGGAATAGTGTTTCAATCTTATATGTATAGTTATACAAATAAAATTGGAGATTTAATATCTCAAATAAAGTTTACATATGTTAAATATTTAAATGAAAGGAGAGCTTGTTAGTCACCAAAGTGGTCTAGCTTGAGAGGTATTTAGATATTTAATTATGTATATCAATTGTTCATGATAATGTGATGCAATTAAATTATATGAAAGGTTATATTGAACAATTGAGATCATTAATTATAATGCTAGGACATCACCCAAAGGTGGATCATTGCTTATGATTAGTGAAATTTGAAGGGATTTATTAATATGTTTGGTAAATGTGTTTGTATATCCAAAGATAACATACATGTTAACTATAGTATTTTTGATAATCCATTAAAGTTTGATCTTATTTGCATCAATATTGGTTAAGGCTATGTATTTAGGGATTACCCAAAGGTGAACTTAATTACATAATTAAAGTTTATGATTTATCTGAATCCATTTATGTTTTCTCAAAGCATTAAAGTGTGAGTTTGTATAATGTTTGTAATTTTCATTAATTTGTTCGGTATGGGCAATGTATTGGTCAAGTTGGATGGATTGAACTATGAAGATTGGTTTGAAAAGATCTAGTTTCAACTAGGTGTTATGAATTTAGACCTTGCATTAGTATGTGATAAAAAAAACCTCCAACTATTAATGAGACCAGTACTGAAGCTGACAAGTCTCTTTATGAGGTTTGGAAGCGGTTTAATAGGTTGAGGTTGAACTTGATGAAAATGATGATGACAGAAAATGTCAATTCATCAATGCCTAAGACGAACAATGTGAATGAGTTCATGTTGAAAATTAAAGAACACTCCCATTTGGACATAACTGATAAGTTCATTGTTTATAACTTGATGAATGAGTCAACGACCACGAAATTTTGTTAGTTATAGCCCATTCATGATTATGTGACATGTATGGTAAACTTGGCAGCAAAGCTGAAATTAAAGGGTATGGAAGTAAGTGATTCCTTCTTAGTACAGTTTATTATTAACTCACTCCCTCTTGAATTTGATAAATTCCAAGTAAATTATAACACCTTTAAAGAAAAATGGAACTTTTAAGAAATTAAGGCTATATTGATTCAAGAGGAAGGGAGATTAAAGAAATTTGAAGGAGCATTATGCTAATCTCACATTCCATAAAGAAGCTAATAGTAGCAAGTTAAGATATGAAAGGAATGACAAGAAGAGGGATAAAGCAACAATGTAAGTTTAATGCTAAGATTGGAAACAATGCTTTTTCGTTGTATAAATGTAATGCCTTTTATGGTTTAGGTATTTTAATTGACATCTTGTATTGTTTTAATCTTGATGTTTATTTTGTTGAATCCTTGTTTCATGTTGAACGAAGTATAGTTAACAAATGTAGTACACATAATGAATGTTCTGCTTTCTTATGGGATCAAAGGTTAGGTCATAAATCCAAATAAAGAATTTTGAGGTTAGTGAAAAGTGAAATCTTAGCTCAATTGGATTTTGTTGACTAAGACTTGTGTATAGATTGTATTAAAGGTAAGTAAACTAGACATACATCACAGAATTCAGCCACAAGAAGCAATGAACTTCTTGAATTGATACACACTAATATTTGTGGTCCTTTTTTTTTTTTTTTTTTGTTCCATCTTGAAATGGTGAAAAGCATTTGATTACCTTTATTGATGATTACTCACGGTATTATTATTTATATTTACTGTATGAAAAGTCTCAATTTATGGATGTCCTAGATGTGTTCATAAATGAGGTAGAAAGACAGTTAAAAAAAAATTGAAAGTTGTTAGATCTTATAGAGGTGGTGAATATTATGGAAAATTCAATAAAAGTGGACAATATCCAGGTTCATTTGCAAAGTTTCTTCAAAGTCGTGGCAGATGTGCTTTATACACAATTCTTGGTACACCTCAACAAAATGGTGTAGTTGAAAGGCGGAATCGTACTCTTATGAAAATGGTTAGAAGTATGTTAAATCACAGTACTGTACCTTTATCTTTATGGATATATGCATTAAAGACTGTTGTATACCTAAGGTTCCTAGTAAGACAGTTCCTAAGACTCCTTATGAACTGTGGACAGGAATGAATCTTAGCTTAAGGCATCTTCATGTTTAGGGTTGTCCAACCATTAGTGGGTATTTCATTAGCTATCCTGAAGAGTCAAAAGGGTATAGGTTTTATTGTCCTAACCATGGTACAAGAATAGTTGAGTCTGACAATGCTTGATTCATTGAAAATGGACAATCTAGTTGGAGTAGTGATTCATGTAAGGTGGATATTAAAGAATTTCAAAGGGAAACATCTGATGTTTCTCCTCTTGTTGTTCCTCATGTTGTATCACAGTTTAACTTGTCAAAACAACAAAATAATATTCTAAATCCACTAGATGATCATATTAATGATGAATTAACTATAAATGAACAAGTCACAAATGAACAAGTGGTAAATGTGCAAGAGATACCACAAGAAATAGCAGTACGGAGGTCTACAAGGGAAAAAAGACCAGCTATTTCAAGTGATTATATTGTTTACTCACTTGAGCATGAATGTGACTTAAGTATTGATTTAGATCCAGTCTCATTTAAAGAAGCCATGGAATGTAGAAATTCTGAAAAAGTGGTTCAATGCTATGAAAGAAGAGTTGAAATTAATGAATGACAACAAAGTCAAGGATCTAATTGTGTTGCCCGAAGTTTCAAAACTAGTAGTTTGTAAATGTGTCTTTAAGACCAAACGAGACTCTAAAGGCAACATAGAAAGGTATAAGATCAGACTTGTTGCCAAAGGTTTTACTCAAAAAGATGGTATTGACCGTAAAGAAATCCTCTCTTTAGTTTCTTCAAAGAAGAATTCTTTAAGAATTTTTATGGCTTTGGTGGCTCATTATGATTTAGAGCTTCATCAAATAGATGTAAAGACCCTCTTTTTTAATGGTGACTTAGAAGAGGAAGTTTATATGGACCAACCAGAAGATTTTGTGACCACAAGTAATGAAAAGTTAGTGTGTAAATTAAATAAGTCAATATATGGACTAAAACAAGCTTTCTGACAGTGGCATCTAAAGTTAATAATACCATTGTGTCATATGGTTTTGTAGAAAACACGATCGGTGTATATACATGAAGGTCAGTGGGAGCAAGTTTATTATATTGGTTCTATATGTTGATAATATTTTTCTTGCTACTAATGATGTTGGCTTGTTACATAATGTAAAGAAATTTCTCTCTAATAATTTTGAAATGAAATATATGGCTGAGACATCATATGTGATAGAAATAGAAATATTCCGTAATAGATCACAAGAAAAGTTTGGATTGTCTCAAAAAGGATGTATTAACAAAATATTAGAGAGATTTATGATGAAAAATTACTCTGCAAGGATAGTTCCAATTCAGAAAGTGAACAATAAAAAATGTTCAAAGAGTGATTTGGAACGAAAGGTAATAGAGTCTATTCCATATGCATCTATAGTTGAGAGTTTAATGTATATTCAAACATGTACTCGGCCAATTTTCAGTTTTGCTGATGAAATGTTATGCCAATATTAAATTAATCCTAGAACAGATCATTGGAAAGTTACAAAGAAAATTCTAAGGTATTTGCAAGGCATTAAGGATTATTTACTCACATATAGGAAGTCAAACCATCTTGAGGTGGTAGGCTATTCGGATTCAGATTATACTAGTTATGTAGATTCAAGAAAAATCTACATTTGTCATATGTTTTACTGGCTGGAAGAGCCATATAATGGAAAAGTGGAAAGTATATTGTCATTGTTATTCCCACTATATAAGTTGAATTTGTGGCATGCTTTGAGGTCATTGTTCATGAATTGTGGTTGCGGAACTTTGTCTTAGGTCTACGTATTGTCGACAGTATAGCTAGACCGTTAAGACTTTATTGTGATAGTTCCACAACTGTTTTCTTCTCCAATAATGATAAGTATCTTAAGGGTGCAAAGCACATGAATTTGAAATACTTATCTATTAAAAAGGAGGTGCAAAATCAAAAGTGTCAATAGAGCATATTGTACATATATGATGATAGCGGATCCGCTAACGAAAGGGTTACTGCCCAAAACATTTATTGGCCATGTTGAAAGAATGGGCATTATAGAAAAGTCCTTGTTAGTATGATATTCGAACATGTATATATATGCATTAAGTTATCTTGCTCGTATAGTTGTGACACTTATGAATTCAATTAAAGTTATATTTTGCATAATTGTTATTCACATTATGGTTGCATGCAGTAATGTTTTGTGAGACAACAAGAAAAGTTCATAATTAAAGTGTTATCAAATTAAAGTTGTTATGAGTTGATTTGATTTGTGGTACATGGCTGGAATCAAGTCATTATGAACTTATGACCGCCATGATTCGATCTTTTTCAATTCAGATTAAGGATGGCTTGTTAGATTCAATTTATAGTGCGCATTTAAAGTTGTTAAATCTTTAAGTCGTAACATGAGTCAAGTGGGAGAATGTAAGATTATTTTAACTAAAGGTGACCCATGTGACTAATGAACTATATCTATTAAGAGGCTCAATTTGATGGTAGTTGGGCTTAAGAGGTATTAGACTTGGTAGGGTTTTAAAACCCTTCTCTCTTCCTTCATAAAATGCAAGTGTGTGGCTATGACTTGAGATGTTTGGATAAGACAAGCTAAGTTCTCAACCATTAGAGACCAAGAAAGGAAGAAGGGTAGAGGGAAGAAAATTCTCTTCAAATTCATGAAAGTTATGGATTAAGGTACACACTTTCTTCTACTCATTAAATCTTTGAGTATTAAAGTTTTCTTACATCTCATACCTAGTTATTGAGTTATGTTAAGGGAATCGTCAAGGGTTGTTTGGATAATTAGAGAGGAAAGATTGAAAGAAGAAGGAAGAAAAGATTAATCTATTTCTATTTTTTCATTTATTTATAAAGTAGTTTATCTTTCAAAATACTTTAATTTAAGATATTTATAATTTATGAATGAAAGAATAAAATGAGAGATAAAAAGCTAATCTCTTATGCTTTTTCCCTCCAAGCATTAACTTTTTTAAATAAGAAAAAGAGATATTAAACTTAAGGAATTATTAATACATATAAATAAAATAAATCAGTTAGTTATAATTTACTTCGAGAGTTGATGAGAGTATGTATAACTATTTTAAAATATTAAATTTATTTCAAAATAAGATTTGAAATCTTAAAATATTTAAACCGTTAAAAGGTAAAATTTTGGAAATTGCTACCTCTTTTATTATTTTCTTTAATACAAATTAAATATGATTATCCCGTTCCAATTTCCAACAATTATGTTACTATATTTGTAAGCATAAAGTCCACTAAAAGCTTTTTAGTAAAAGAATCACATAAAAGAAAAGAAAATAAAGTAAAATGATATAATAAGTATAAAAGCCCACCCCTTGTTTTCGCATTTATTTTTTTGCTTTGATTCCAAGACTCCAACATAGCACAACATATTTAATTGTTGCTAACCATATCATGATTAAAATGATACAATGATTTACTTCATCCTAGGAAGCATGGACACTTCATTTTTAGGGCGTGTCGCCGTGTCAGACACGTGTCAGTGTCCGACACCCGTACGACACCGACACGACACATATTCACAAATTTTAGAATATAAATCAAATTTTTATAACTTCAATATGACAGACAAAATAAAATAATAGTAGATATGACATATATTATCAATAAAAATTGTAATTTTAAATTTTTCATTAAAAATTATGAATATTTAATTATTTTTATATATAAATATATGCCGTGTCGTGTCATGTAATTTTGAAAGTTTGGCGTGTCGCTGTGTCCGTGTCCGTGTCGTGTCCCGTGTCCGTGTCAGTGTCCATGCTTCATAGGTGATATATATATCTTTTGGCACAACAACGGCCTTCACAGACGAAGAAATCAAGGAGATTTCAAAGGGGTTGGAACAAAGCAAGCAAAAGTTCATATGGGTATTAAGAGATGCTGATAAAGGTGATGTCTTTGATGCTGAGGTTAGAAGATACGAACTTCCAGATGGATTTGAAGAGAGAATTGAAGGAAGGGGATTAATAGTGAGAGAATGGGCACCCCAATTGGAAATTCTGAGTCATGATTCAACAGGAGGGTTTATGAGTCATTGTGGATGGAATTCTTGCATGGAGAGCATATCTATGGGAGTGCCTATGGCAGTATGGCCTATGCATTCGGACCAACCAAATAATAGTTTTATGATAACACAAGTTCTAAAAATGGGTTTGGTTGTGAGGGATTGGGATCGTAGAAATGAGATAGTGAATGCCTCAGAAGTTGAGAATGCTGTGAGAAGATTGATGGCATCAAAGGAAGGTGATGAAATGAGAAACAGGGCATTGAACCTAAAAGATGCTGTCCGAAGATCGATGGATGATGGAGGGGTCTCTCATTTGGAAATGGAGAATTTCATTGCTCATATCACCAGATAATTTGCCTATACGGCTATACCTAGATTATTATATATTTTGTAATATTTTTCATGTGGTTAAAAAGTTCATGAATAAAGTGTTAAAATAGTTGTTAAGAAAAAGAATATGCTTTAAGATTGAATAAAATCCTACTTTGATTTTTTTTTTATGGTGTTATCTATTTTTAGTTTTTGGAAAATTTAAATTCATCTTATCCATTAGTTTGTTGTTGTTAAATATTTTAAAATTTTAAAACTATTTATTACTACAAGTATTATATATGTAAAGTGTCACAAGTTTTTATTATATATGTAAAGCTTTACAAGTCAATAAAATCCAAGTACTATACATACAAGTCTTCACAATACAAATACAATGTGGCAGCAGCACAGTTAGCTTTCCGTATTACTTCTAATATGCCTATATATAGAATTAGAAACACATACAAGCATTAACACACATCACACACACACACATATATATATATATATATGTTTGTCAGCTTTCTGCTCAATGGTGGTTTTGTTTCTGTTTTCAAGAATTATGAGACAATGGTAAGTTGATAACTACCATATGCACGTGGGTTCAACATAAAGAGGTCATTAGTAAAACAATTGTGTCTCTGCAATGCCTTTCAATTTATACCTTCATCAATCAATAAAAAAGCTCATTGATTTCACACTAATAATGCTTACAAAGCATGAAATTTCTGCGTTTTTTGGGTTTTAATGTGTCATATTGGGGATGAAAGGCACATATCGCCTACTACATCCATCCAAGTGGATTTTCTGGAGAAAAGTAAAGTTGTACAGAAATAAATATATCTTCAGATATAAGGATTGTATTCTGTTAAGGGAGTTCCTACACATTAAAAGTAAGAATTCACCCTAAAAAAATAGCAGAAACTTAAGAAATTGTTATGACAGTGATAATGGTTGAGCTTAAAATCTTGTGAGAAACAAAGACTGGAGGAAAATAAATAACTCATCACACTGACCAATCACCAATAAAGCACATGAAAATTAAGGACTTGTTTGATTTTGTTCTTCCAGAACAGTTTTCTGTTTTAAAAAACAAAAAATACACAGTTTTTTGTTTTCAGAGCACTCTTGCTAAAACCAGATTCCCTTCTCAACTCATTTCTTCTTTTGAGGCCTCCTCACATCTTCGCGTGAGCCTGTAGCTGCATTTCTTTGATCCCTTTCATCTAAAGTTACAAGGGTCATTGTGATCCATGACTCCCTTATGGCCTCTGTGGCACAAGATGCTACTGATATACCAAATGCAGAAAACTATACTTTCCAGTTTCCATAGTGTTTCAGCCTTTCTCATGTTCTTACACTTTTGGCAGAAACATGGAAAACCGTCAGTAGAAGGAAAAAGAACTCTCGTCCCAGAAGGTGTTCCTTCTCAAGAATCCTGCTTCAATACTGAGTTCAAAGACTTGATGACTGCCCAATTTGAATTGCACAAGTTCAATGATGGGAACCTTTACAACAGAACCAGTGAAATTGAAAGTATTTATATGGATTCAATAGAAAGCACCACTGGTAGTACAAAGCACTGGGCTATTGGGCCATTCAACCCTTTAGTCATCCAGAAAAAAACAGTGACAGAAACAAGCACTTTAGCTTGGAGTGGCTTGACAAACAAGAGGCAAAGTCAGTGATTTATGTATCTTTTGGGACAACAACAACCTTCACTGAAGAGCAAATCAAAGAGATTGCAATGGGGTTGGAACAAAGCCAGCAAAAGTTCATATGGGTAGTAAGAGATGCTGATAAAGGTGATGTCTTTGATGCTGAGGTTAGAAGATTCGTGCTTCCAGATGGGTTTGAAGAAATGAGAAAATGAGTGCCTCAGAAGTGGAGAATGCTGTGAGAAGATTAATGACATCAGAGGAAGGTCATGAAGTTAGAAACAGGGCAATATGATAATTTATGAAAATTCCAAACTTTGCTGACGGCTAAGCTCCAATGAATGACATGCATCATACAGTCATGAAAGTGACGACAACTAAACAAAAAACAAACTCTGAAAACGAAACATTGGAGGCAGCTGAATAATTTACCCCAGTGACCTCACCTGCCGAATTAGGCATCTTATCTTTTTAACATGGTTGTAACTTGCAAGTTGGAAGTAGACGACCTAATAATAAGATAAATAATAGTAATAAAAAAATGATGAACTCATTTATATACATAAAAAATGATTTTATATCTTATACATAAGACACGTAAGCTCCAGTGATAATCTCATACTTTTTTCTAAAAAAATACAATATTTCATTTCATTGACTTTTTCTTTTTCAAAATCTGGGCTACTAGTTCTTTCGAACAATATATAAAGGACCCATTTCCGGGACGTGTACGGCATCATCACTGGGTTGCATTATTATCTTTTTTTTTTTTTTTGGGTACAATGCATTATTATCTTTTAGATGAAGCTAGATCTGAAAATCCTTATGCATTAGAACTTAGAAGGACAGCAAAAAGAGGTGATATATATCCACCTTATGCATTAGAGACTAATTTTTTATAAATTTTTATTTTTTAGTCTTAAACTTATTTCCAATCTCAATTTGATTTTTTTTTTTGACAATTCTAACTAAACAAAAAAATTCTTGTTAAGAGTAATTCGTAATTCAAAACTTATAATATTTAAATTTAAAATGAAAGAGATATGATCAATTTCACTTGTTTGATTGTAAAACAAATAACTCACTTTTTAAACTTAATTTGATCTTATTTGCTAATGGCTCCAATTATTAAAAAAAAACACTCATCAAAAGAAACATGTAACTCTATACTCATTATATTTGAATTTGAAATGAAAAAATATGACCACATTCAAATAAATAATTTGATAACAAAATAAAACTAATAAAAATATTTAACATCAATATGAAACTTCTGGAATATTTAAGATCAAATTGAACTTAATAAAATATATAAATTTAGGACCAATTTTAGCATTAGACCTTACTTTTAGATGAAAGTTAGGTTGCATGATTATTAAAAAAATTTAAATCCTTCTGCATTATAAGGACAGCAAACACAGGTGATAATTGATATCAATCCATTATCCACCCTATCCTTACTTTGTAGTTTGTGGCCAAAGGACCTCAATGGCCTCTAGTTTCCAAAGTTCACCAACATCATTCAAAGACCAAAACCATGATGATGATATAAATCAAGTGGTAGTGGTTGTAGTACCTTTTCCAGCACAAGGCCATCTTAATCAGCTTCTGCACCTATCTCGCCTCATCTTATCACACAACATTTCTGTTCATTATGTTGGCACACCCCTCAACAATCGACAAGCCAGAGTTAGAGTTCAAGGTTGGGACCCAAATTCCATTTCAAGCCTTCATTTTCATGACTTCAATGTTCCTCCTTTTGTCACTCCTCTTCCTAGCCCCAATGTTGAATCCAAATTCCCTTCTCATCTCATTCCTTCTTTTAAGGCCTCCTCACATCTTCGTGAGCCTCTAGCTTCACTTTTGAAATCCCTTTCAACTGAAGCTAAAAGAGTCATTGTGATCTATGACTCTATAATGACTTCTGTGTTACAAGATGCTACTGATATACCAAATGCTGAATTTTACACTTTTCATAGTGTCTCTGGCTTTTCCATGTTTGTTTTCTTTTGGGAGGAAAATGGAAAGCCTTTGACAGAAAGCAGTCTCGTACCAGAAGGTGTTCCTCCTCTTATTGAAGGCTGCTTCCCAACCGAGTTTTTAGATTCCATTTTTGCGGAGTATGATATGCACAAAATCAGTCATGGGAATCTCTACAACACAACTAGGGCAGTTGAAGGACCTTATATAGAGTCAATAGAACACATCAAAAGTAGCATCAAGCATTGGGCTATTGGGCCCTTCAACCCTTTATCCATTGAGAAAAAGAGTGATAAAGTTAGGCACTTTAGCTTGGAGTGGCTTGACAAACAAGAGTCAAAATCAGTAATATATGTATCATTTGGTACAACAACAGCATTCACAGAAGAAGAAATCAAAGAGATTGCAAAGGGGTTGGAAGAAAGCAAGCAAAAGTTCATATGGGTTGTAAGAGATGCTGATAAAGGTGATGTCTTTGATGGTGAGGTTAGAAGATACGAGCTTCCAGATGGGTTTGAAGAGAGAATTGAAGGAAGGGGATTAATAGTGAGAGAGTGGGCACCACAATTGGAAATTCTGAGTCATGCTTCAACAGGAGGGTTTATGAGTCATTGTGGATGGAATTCTTGCATGGAAAGCTTATCTATGGGAGTGCCTATGGCAACATGGCCTATGCATTCGGATCAGCCTAGGAATAGTGTTATGATAACACAAGTTCTCAAGGTGGGTTTGGTTGTGAAGGAATGGAATCGAAGGAATGAGATGGTGTGTGCCTCAGAAGTGGAAATTGCTGTGAGAAGATTGATGGAAACAGAGGAAGGAAGTGAAATGAGAAACAGGGCAAAAAAACTGAAAGATGCTGTCAGAAGATCCATGGAGGAAGGAGGTGTTTCTCGTTTGGAAATGGAGAATTTTATTGCTCATATCACTCGTTAGTTTGGTTCTATGTCCGAATAGGATGTGGTAATATTCATATTTCATAGAGGATCAAAGTCAAAGTAGCTTCATTGTTCAAAATAAGCAAATTTTTTTCTGTGTCTACTGATTCCTGAAAGTTGCAGTTATTTTGCTTAAACGAATATCCACTGTGCAGAGTGCAGATGTTAATCATTTTCCATTAATTAATAAAATGAGTACATATTATATTATATATATTTATAAGCTATTATTAAGATATTCCAAAAACTATATATAGTTTTTAATGTGTTAGTTTACATATATACATTGTTTGTTAAAAAGTAGGTTTATCTTTTAACTGAAGAAAACAAAAAATATGTGCGTTGTACATACCACTTACCACACATCAAATCGACAACATCCTGCGTTTTTATGGATAAGGAACCAGAAACTCCAGTCACCGGAGCTAAATTGATACTTTTTGTTCTCTCTAAAGTATGAAGCCCACCAGCAATACAATGCTGATCTCAATTATATCATATATATATATATATATATATATTCAGTTCATGAAATCATGAAGAAAACGAGGCTTATGCTTGATAATTAGGACACGATCGCAATGAGAGATATTGAAGTTAAAGGGAAAAGAGGAAAAGAGAAGGTGTCATGTCCCCAATACCATTTCTTTTATTTGAAAAATATTTCATCTTCCAAATTATTAGAAAAAGCATTTAAAATTTATAAAAAGAGAAGAAAATGATGGACTAAAAGTTTAAAAATCTCTTTTCCAATTTTAATTCTCTATGACCGCTACCCAATAATCTAATTGAAGGAGTAATAAATTTCATACAAAAATAAATGAATCTCTTGAGCTCAAACAACAATTGAATAATATAGAATGAAACTCCGCTCTCTGCTTACGAGCAGCTAAAATTAAAGTCTGACTGTTTCTCCCTTCCAAATTCTGTAGCTGATCATTTGCCTTGTGTCGATGATATCATCAAAAACGTCTTTCTCATTTGTCACACTTTGCAATGCCTCAATCAACTCATGATTTGATCATTTATTTGGATTGCTACACTTTCAAACCTTCTATTCAAATCCCTACAATTGTAAAGAGCTAGCTGGTTTAAAACTAATGCCCAATTTTCCCCAACTTAGGGACCACTTTTACAGTGACATCTAGATCATTAAGAGTAAAGAAGCCATAAAAGACAACATTTGTACTGAAATATCTGACCAATGATTAGCATAGTTGCATTGCCGGCATATACAGCAATTTGATGATGCTAAAAGTTCAGACTCTGTTGGCAGCTAGCCTTTTTCTCCCAAAAAAAGGTGGTATGACAACGAGGCTTTTGTTTAAAATGTGTATATAATTTGTCTTGTTCATCAGGTGCAAGTAGGTACATATAATGCACTAGATCAAAGGGTATATTTTAAGAAGACGATACGAGTCCCACATCGGGTAGTTAGCTGAGAATAAGGCACTATATAAGGCTTTAGGCTCTCCAACTTCAATAGCTAGCTTGAGCCGACCGACACGGAAGGGGCTACCTATAGGCTGGATTAAGGTACGTACGATGCGTCGTGCCGAATACTGGAAGTTGTATGGAGCTAGCTTTTGGAGTGTGGTTCTCCTAAGGGCTTATACTCGTATCAATTGGTGCTTTCATTGAGAGCTGACCGACACGTAAGGGGCTACCTATAGGCTGGATTAAGGTATGTACGATGCGTCGTGCCGAATACTGGAAGTTGTATGGAGCCGCCAAAGTGGAAAGGGCTGTGATGAAAATGACAACTAATAAACATAAAAGATTTTGTGAAAAAGAAACTTTGGAGGAAGCTAAATAACTTATACCAGACTACCAGTGACCAAGTAATTTTGATCTGCAGCTAGAAGAGTCATTGTGATCTATGACTCCATAATGGCCTCTGTGGTACAAGATGCCAATGATATACCAAATGCTGAAAATTACACTTTCCCCAGTCTCTCTGCCTTCACCAAGTTCCTTTTCTTTTGGGAGTTAAAGGGAAGACCTATGGCAGAAAGCACTCTCATCCCAAAAGAACTTCCTTCTCTTGAAGGCTGGTGACCAACTGAGTTCATAGATTTTGTTATGTCACAATATCAATTGTACAAATTCAGTGATGGGAACCTCTAAAACTGATGAATACGTGGACAAGCAAAAGCTTACTTTTATATATATAAGATAAGATAAGACCAGATAAGATAAAATAAGATAAGGTAAAATAAGATAAGATATAAGATAAGATTTATCTAATCATTTACATGAATCTTGACATTCCTTGATCACAAAACATGTGTATTTGTTTTTGTGCCAGTAAAGAATCAAAATGATACATTATTGCACATATTATCAATGTGCACTAATATAAAGTACAAAGAATGTCATCAACTAAAATTAAACAGAAAAACTATAATTACAATTTTTATTAATATTCCCTTCTTGGATTTATTACTTAATGACTTCTCCCTACCAAATTGTTAGCTCAGAAAGAGAAAGAAATAAGCAGATTCAAAAGCTAGCACAATCAACTTGCTTGGTTTCAGTAACATCCACATAGTTCGAAAGAGACTAATCATCAACATAGTATTCCAATGCTTTCTAGAATCATAATCATTCTAACTTCATCCTTCTCCCACAATGTTAAAGTGATCCAGCTTCATAGAGAAGAAATGTCGTTCATACTATAAACTAAAGGGATAATGTAACCAGACTTTAACAGAAGAGGTCATTTAAACAAAGAAATAAGACATTAGTGCTAGATCATTCTTTTTTAGAAATCAGAAGATGCAAAAAAAATTTCTCAAAACATACCAAATGGGAACCAGCTCTTTTTTTTTTGCAAGACATCCATATATGCTCTAAAAAAAAAAAGAACACATATAGTCACCCAAACGGGCCCTTACAATACTGAGGGTAAGTCGAGTATAGTGGCCTAACAAGTCAGACCATTTATTTATTTTTTTTGAGCCAAAGCCCGTTTAATTTGTATAAATTAAAACTATACTATTTCTTGGCCCTATTTCTTTCTTTTTGTTCGTTGTTTGATTTTGAGAACTATCATGCTTCATCCACCTAGGGGTGTACACGGGCCGGGCCGAGACCCGGCCCGGTACAGACCCGGGTCCGTCCGGTCCAAATTTTAAAAACAAAAAATTATTTATTCATTTTATATATTTTTTAACTTGTATATATTGATAAAATAATTATTTTGAAATCAATTTAATGATTTTTTATTAATAAAGACATTTAATTTGACTTAATTGTTAAAAAATGTTGATTTAATTAAGATTAAGTATATATTTATGTATATTTTTAATATATAATTGATAAAAATAATAATAGATATGCATTTTTTAAAATCAAAAAAATATTTAGTAGTATAAAATATAAATATGTACGGTAAAAATTTTTAAAAATTAATTTTTTTAAAAAATGAGAGTACCCCGGGCCGGGCCGGGTCTAGAAACAGTAGACCCAGACCCGACCCGGCTCGGTTCGAACACCCTCGGGCCGGGCCAGGTCCACCGGGTTGCCGGGCCGGCCGGGTAAAATAATCAAATAATAAAAGTAACCGCATTTATAATTTTTCGAAACTTACATAGGTGAGCTCAAATATGAGAAAGTTTCCATGATGAAACTACAACACTTAAATCGATCTAAAGATATTTAGAGTATTAAGTAATGTAAAAAATTAACTAAATTTTATCTGGAAAATGAAACAACGTATATTTAGGACTTTTGGGGGTAAGTGAGTCGTTTCTTTGGAGTCATTATTTAAAACGAGAATATCACATACTATTATAATAACCATGATAGTGGTAGATGAAATCAATAAGCTAGAGAGAAAGAAAGAAAGAAGAGTAAGAAGCTAGGAAGCATGGACACTTCAACCTGTTTTGCGTGTCGCCGTGTTAGATACGTGTTCGTGTCGACACCCACACGATACATATTCATAAGTTTTGGAATATAAAATTAATTTTTTGTGATTTTAACATGATAAACAATATAAAATAATAATACATATGACATATATTATGAATATATATTATAATTTTTAAGATTCTCATCAAAATTTGTGAATTTTTAATTATTTATATATATAAATATATGCCGTGTCGTGTCATGTAAGTCTAAGAATTTGACGTGCCGGTGTGTCTGTGTCAGTGTCGTGTCCCGTATCCGTGTCAGTATCCATACTTCATAGGTAAGAAGGCATAGATTGATCGGTCGGTAATACATACGGTATCAATTATCTTAACCAAAAAACTTATATATCAAGTTTTTTATTAAGTTCCTCTAATCATAAATTTTAATTACATTTTTTTTCTTTAATAGGCAAAAGTATTAATTTTGTTCTCAATTTACATCAACTGTCAATTTTGTTCTCAATATTTTTTGTTTTTTTAATCTGAGTTAGGATTTGAGTTTCTTTTTCTATCAATTTTACATTATATCTCGTTATCCACATAGATTTTGTCAAAAAATATTTTGCTAATATAAGAGCAAAGGATAAAATTGACCAAAATGTAAAACATTGGAGACGAAATTGATAGTTGACTTAAAGTTTAGGGTAAAATTAATACTTTTTAATAATATGAAGGCAAAAGACCCTTTTGTGCCTCTAACGTTTGGGGTCAGTTTCAGTTATGCCCCTAACGTTTATTTTGTGTCGGTTATGCCCCTAATGTGAAACGTTTCTGTCAATTGTACCCTAACTTCAATTTTTTTGGGGCAAAAGTCCTATTTTAATTCCTCAAGTTTGCTTAAAGTTCTGTTTTGGTCCCTCAAATCTTTGGCGAACTTTCCAGTGAGATACACGACGACCCCAACAAATACGAAAACTTCTAATCCAAGGTTTTTTGACCTCCTAAGTTCAATGACAGCCTCCATTTTGCGGAAAAATGACTGGCAAGCCGCCGAAAAGTTACACAATCGCCGAAAATCATATTTTCGGTCATTTGTTTGCAAAATGAAGGTTTCCATTGAACTCAAGAGGTCAAAAACCTTGGATTAGAAGTTTTAGTAGTCGTCGGGGCCGCCGTGTATCTCGCCAGAAAGTTCACCGGAGACTTGAAGGACCAAAATGGAACTTTGAGCAAAATTTGAGAGACCAAAATAAGATTTTGACCCAAAAAATTTGAGGTTAAGGTATAAATGCCTTGTTTCACAATTCTCCATGGAGCATAATATATCTGCTATTTAACTATCCTCATAACAGAACCAGTCGATAATCTGGAAAAACTCCATATATCGTCTCCAATTCGTTGAATGGAGAGTATGTTAAAGGATTTCGTAATTGAGGCCAAGAATCCATCCGCAGAGGCTTCCGCCAGATGGAGATCCGCCGTCACGTTGGTCAAGAATCGCCGCAGAAGGTTTCGCATGGTCGCCGATCTCCATAAACGCTCCCAAGCAGAGAAGAAGAGGAAGGAGATTCAGGTTTTGAATTATTTGCTTTCATTTCTTGTTTTTATCAATCAACTATCGCTTAAAATTAATTAAACTTATTAGTTTTCTCTTGGAAACTACACAGTACTGACTAGCTATTCCCGCGATTAAACTTGGCTAACATCCCATGTTAATTTGTTGCGTCTTTCTTCTTCTTTTTCTGCCATCACTCGAGACTTTGTGATAATGTTTCATGTTCAAGTAGCGTTTTCCTTGGGCTATCTCGAGGTCAATTTGGGGGAAAATAAACCTAGTTATTCTTTTGGCGGTTTCTGCGCGATATGCCAAAAAAAGTGGACGTTTCGAAATTAAAATCAACTAACGTTTCGAAATCAAAATAAATCGAGATTTCGGAATTATTCCAACTTTGCTTCTTAGAATTATGAATTATCCTGTTTACGGGATATTGCCGTACTACACGTACTTTTTTTGTGCACGGCAATTCTATATAGTTACTACGACTCTTGTTTTATCTATGAGCAACTTTGTCGTATTCCAAAATGTCGATGAGGCAAAATGATTTGGCATTGAATTGCTTTACTAATTAAAGAGATAATTTAAAATCCTTTTACCCCAATCTTGATTTGGAGACTTCCAATCATTTACATAAATTAATATGTAAAATATGANGAACCAAATGAGTCTGATACACAAGATGTCAAATTCAAGATTTGAACAAAACCAGATCCAAACAAAAAAAATAGTTGTGAGACAACAAAAAACATTGAATCCGATAGGGAAAACAATGTTTCTCACCAACTGAACAAAATTGGATCCCAAAGTTGGACAAAATCCAACAAATGCAACTGAATTACATCAAATGTCTTTTTAAGACCAAATTGGACTGAATCCAATAATTATAACAATGTTACTCAAATGCCTCTTAAAGGCCAAATTGGACTAAATCCAATAATTGTAACAAAGTTACCTCAAATGCCTCGTGAAGGCCGAATTGGACTAAATCCAATAATTGTAACAAAGCTGACTCAAATGCCTCTTGAAGGCTGAATTGGACTAAATCCAATAAATTGTAACAGAGTTACCTCAAATGCCTCTTGAAGGCCGAATTGGACTGAACCCAATAATTGTAACAATGTTACTCCAAATACCTCTTGAAGGCCAAATTGGACTAAATCCAATAATTATAACAGAGTTACCCAAATGCCTCTTGAAGGCCAAATTGGACTAGATCCAATAAATGTAACAAAGTTACTCAGATGCCTGTAAGGGCCAACATTGGACTAAATCAAATAAATGTAACAGAGTTACCTCAAATGCCTCTAAGAGCCAAAATTGGACTAAATCCAATAAATTGTAACAAGGTTACCTCAAATGCCTCTAAGGGCCAAAATTGGACTAAATCCAATAAATTGTAACAAAGTTACTTCAGATGCCTATAAGGGCCAAATTGGACTAAATCCAATGACTGTAACAATGTTACTCCAAATACCTCTTCAAGGTCAAATTAGACTAAATCCAATAATTGTAACAATGTTACTACAAATGCCTCTTGAAGGCCAAATTGGACTAAATCCAATAATTATAACAAAATTACTTCAGATGCCTCTAAGGGCCAAAATTGGACTAAATCCAATAAATTGTAACAAAGTTACTAAAAAGAAAAAACTAAAATTGGAGAAAATCCAATTAAAAGTTTACTCAGACTCCCACTGGACCAAGATATCATCTAAAAGGTCCACAAAATGCTCATACCAAAATTTATACCAAGCCTTGTCAGCAACACCAAAATGGTTAAGGACATTTGTTGGCCCAAGACCCCTCATAGCCAAATAATCAATTAAGATTATCAAATACATGTTTAGGGACTCAAACCAGACATCATAATTAGTCCCAACCAAAGTTTTCACCACAGAAAGTTGCATACAAACAAAAGCTGATATGGCCACTAACAAATGGGAAACAATAATTATGTCTCAAAACATAATTATAACACAAAGTTTCCTTCACAAAATCAGCTTATGCAACCTAACGAAAGTTGCTAAAACCAGAAGCTGATTTGGCCATCAACAAATGGGAAATATTAATTATGTCTCACAACATAATTACTACACAAAGTTTCCCTCACAAAATCAGCTTGTACAAACTCATGAAAGTTGCTAAAAACAAAAGCTGATTTGGCCATTAACAAATGAGAAATATTAATTATGTCTCACAACATAATTATAACACAAGATTTCCCTCACAGAATCAGCTTATACAAACTCATGAAAGTTGCTAAAAACAGAAGCTGATTTGGCCATTAACAAATGGGAAATATTAATTATGTCTCACAACATAGTTACTACACAAAGTTTCCCTCACAAAATCAGCTTGTACAAACTCATGAAAGTTGCTAAAAACAAAAGCTGATTTGGCCATTAACAAATGGGAAATATTAATTATGTCTCACAACATAATTATCACACAAGATTTCCCTCACAGAATCAGCTTATGAAACCTTATGAAAGTTGCTAAAACCAGAAGCTGATTTTGGCCATTAACAAATGGGAAACATTAATTATGTCTCACAACATAATTATCACACAAGATTTCCCTCACNAATGTGTAAATTATTTTTTAAAAAAAAAAATGCAGTAGCGAGAATAGAAGAAGATTGTAACTTAAAAAATAATTTAGAGATTCAATTGTATATTTTATTCAAAACAAATAGAGGAATATCGGGACTAAAAAAATAACAACATTACAAATGAACAAAAATAGTTTTTGTTTAATTAAATTAATATAAATTATATGTGAGATAGAGAGAGTGTGTATGTGAGAGAGAGAGGGAGAGAGAGAGAGAAAGAAAGGTGTGTGAGTGAAAAAGAGAAAAAAAAATTGATAAAAAATGATAGATAGAGAGAAAAAATTATAAGTGTAATAAATGAGGGTATGTAAAATTACTATTTTTCCTAATTGTTTTTTTTTATATTTGTATTAGAGTGTAGGTAAATATAGGTATATGAGTAGGGATAGTTTAGTAAATGTTAAGAAAATGAGATGATGTTGTGGATGAGATGATGATGTGGATGAGATGAGATGAGATTAGATGCTCACCAAACACTCAACCTACACTTTTCATCCAATTTTAAGTTGAGATGATGTTTGGATTAGATGAGATTATTATGATAATGCTGTCTCCCAAACAGGCCTTAATCTTAGCCATTAAATTCATCCAAGGGCTTAAATCAAGGCCACATCACTCCTTACATTAAACTTACCGTTTCATTAAAAAATTCAGACTTCTCTATTGCAGTATTGTTAGAGGAAGCGTTTTGGTAGCAAGTCCAGAGTTCTCCGCCGTTTCCTTCAGGGCTTCCTCAAATCTCAATCCATCTCTACAAAAAGTGAATTGTGGATCGTGGAAACGCATAGATGGCTGTGAAATTGGAATCGAGTTTCTTCTCGCCCATGGTTTCGAAATTGGAAGTGGGTTTTAACGCGTCCATGGCTACACCGATTTGTTCGGTGAGATTGACGGTTACTTCGACTACTTTCGTCTTTGCTTTTAAACCTCGTTTTCTCCCACTTTTTTTCGGTAAATCGATGTGATTTAAGTTTCTTTACTCCAATTTGTAGATATTTTATCTATTGTGTCGTCCATGGCTGCAAAACTGGAAGTGAGCATTGACGCCTCTATGGCTAAAGTACAAAGAGAAAATTTCGTCCTTTGCCTTGTATGCTATTGACATATAAAGTGAGTATTGCACGGATGCTGAATTTGTTATCCATGGTGACAAGTTCGAAATATTAAAAAGCCCTGAGCGAATTTAGTGTTTGGACTATTTCTTTTTTACTTTTTTTTTCTGATGTTTAAATTTGATAAGCTGGCAATGGTGTAGAGATAAACGTGGCACTTCTGAATTCTGCATTTTAGGCTCTGTAGTATCTGTTGATGGTGATATGATTCAAGCAAACTTATTAATTAAGAATTATGACCTTGATTCATTGTCCTACCATGGTTCACTTGTTCCTTTTCTGGCATCCTACTATGACTTATCCAAACCATAGGCAAAGGCTCAGTGAGTCTGACCAATCATCACACTGATCTTGGATCTTCTACCCTTGATAAAAATTTGAGAAAGTCTTGTTTGATTTATATAATACAGTTCTAGGCACTGTAATGTACTAATGATAATACAAACTTGATAATAAAATACATTTATAAATTTAACAGTATGCATGGGTTTAATTTGAGGTTGGTATATTTAATACCTTTCTTTGTGGGGTAAAATTTAGTTGGCATATGTAATTATTTTTATAGCTGTAATAAGTTACTTTTTTGGTTGGGAATTTGGTCTTTAGTATGTGATGTGTATTGAGATTGCCCGTGGAGTTTTGTAGTATAGTTCTCCATTGTTGCTTTCTTGATGCATGACAGTTTGAAAATTTGCCTGCAATTTTATATTGAGTGTTGGTTTTGGAGTGCAGCTTCAAAATAATATTTATGTTGATGTATAGTCTGCTATATAATATAGTATATATATATGTATATTGTCACTCTTGCAATAATTAAATTTTGTGCTGTTTGGTTTGCTCATTGAAATTCAGCATATAATTATGCAAGGGAATGCAATTGGTAACATTCTCCAAAGATGAAAGAGCAAAGCATGATGTATTTTCAAGTTCAAGTTCGAATGTTCCTAGATGCACAAGAAATGACATGAATATGCAGAATTTTCAAGACTTGAATATACACATGAAAGAGCTAGAGAATTAGAGATCTGAACATGGATATAGTTTTGTTGTTTATATATTCTTGATGTAAATAAAGAGGTAGATAGTGACTGAACTAATTGTACATGAGATATGATTATCAATAAAATAAAGATGGTTTGTTCATTAGCTTGTCTATTCTTTCTCACTTGTCTCCTTTACTTTTCAAAAGCAAAAGCAATCATACAAAAAAAACATCTCCAAGCAAATGAAATAGCAAAAATATTCATCATAGCTTGTGACCACTGCTGTTTGATTCTCCAATAAAGTCCATGACGGAAATAAATCCGAGTATGGGAGACGAAAAACACTGACCTGGAGTTGAAATTGATCTTCAGTGGAGCTAAGATCTTCAAACCACAATATCCCAAGAGTGAACCAAATGGAGTGGAAGAAAAGGAAGGGACTGAAATAGCAAAAAAAAAAATGAGGACCCCAAGTTGTGAAAACAACTTTAGTATATATATAGTGAAAATATTCACTAATTAGTCCATCAGTGAATATTACAAAATGGTCCTTAACCATTATTACAAAACAGTCCCTTTAACAAACAAACTCCATATATACATTAGTAATCTAATGGGATAATTACTAATACTCTTCGGACGTGGCTTGGGGTTCTTAGCCCGGTCCCAGAAGGCTTGTGGATAATCCAACCCATCACGAATTACCACAAGTAATATGAACCCAATCTATTCTTATTTAGATTTACGATAAATTAATTACTTATCAGTAAACACAAATATTAATCTTACAATAGATTAATGCTAATCCACACAAAAATTCCAACAGTCCAGTCCTTGAAGGGGATCATGAAAGTTCAATCCTTGATTGAGATACTGAACAAATAAATAAGCTTAAGTAGTAGACTTGGTGGTTGTATAAGCTTAAGTACTTCAATAATGTGAGGAGTGAGAAAAGAAAGCAGAGTGTTGAATCATACTAAGATACAAAAAAGCAGTCATATAATTGATCCAACAGAACTGAAATACTAGGACTGAAATATATAGGACTGAAATACTAATCCAACAGAACATTCATTCCCTGAACAATTAGTGAGAGCTTACAAACTACTAAATAGATGGAAATTAAAAATCTTACCATCAAGAATGCTATATAACTAAATTGCTGGTTGTTCCCTACAAAATTCTCATTGTGGACTTGACTTGAAGTCAAACTATTATCAATAACATTAAAGAAACAAGTGCTAGAATGTTCAGAACTAAACATAACATACACAAATTCATATTAAAATTCTTTTATAATATATGAAGGTCAAAAAACTTTTTAATCACTTTGCTAGAATCAGTTTAATATATTAACTAAAATATAAGAAAAGAAAGTCATACATGGTGAGCTACTCCAAGCCAAACTCAAAAGGAGGAGGCAAGCTGCAAAACGAAGGGCGTTGAACTTCTGCGAGAGGGAGAAATGAGTTCATATTTTTAGAGTTAGCCATATATAAAATGAAATATGAAGAAGGCGGGAAAAGAATTTCTACCAAAACGCTTCCTCTCCCATTCCTTAACAATACTGCAATAAAGAAGTCTGAATTTTTTAATGAAACGGTGAGCTTAATGTAAGGAGTGATGTGGCCTTGATTTAAGCCCTTGGATGAATTTAATGGCTGGGATTAATTAAAAGGGAGAGAAAGGTAGAGAAATTAAACGGGAGAGGATCCAACCCCGGATCCACTTCCATGATGAATAGTAAATATTAAGTGAGGTTGGTGCGTTTGGTGATATATATTAATTAGTTTGTGAGTTGTGACCGATACGTACGACGATACCCCTTTGACGACGGAAACAGTTGTAGTTCTATTGGATAGCTTGTGGAATGTGGATAATCATTAACAAGGGACATTATTGACACCTACAGCTTTTAAGATGAGCAAACTTCACTTTCTGACTTTCTGGCTCACCATTATTTGTAGGTCAATTAGGTCGATTTCTCGTTTTTAAGTATAAGTAAAAAATATTGTAATCTATGACAGAATTGATTTGGAAACAATTTTGGTACCATAACTTTGAAAAAAGACTCAATTTGGTTCCATTACCTTTTTTTTTTTTGCAATTTTGATCTCATAACTTTTGAAAACGTTCTACCATTGGTCCTAAGCTGATTTCCCTTCATATCATAACTTCACTCATATTTGCTATGTCATCATCTAACTCAGTATGTCAGATCATTTTTAAAGGCAGATAATGAATGGAAATCAAATTGGGACCAACGGTGAGACGTTTTCAAAAGTTATGGGACCAAAATTACAACAAAAAAAGTTATGGGACCAAAAGTGTACTTAAGCCTTCAAGTTAATTATTCCAAAGTTCATTAAGTTGTTTTTAATTACAAGCTAGTTCACAACTTGCCACGTCAACCACCACAACATGCATTGTTTTGGAAATTTCAGGAATGAGAAAACCAAGCATTTTATTGGAATGAAAAGTGTATTCAAGAACTTGTCCAGTTTTTCAACTTGAGGTGATCCTCCTCACTGCAAATCAATTGCGATTAAAACAGAGAATACATATGGAGTGAAAAAAAAAACAGGAAATTCAAGAGTAGTGGAGGGACGGAGGAGGGAAGTTTGAAATTAACAATATATAATGTTTGTTACAAACTATATATATTCACTAATTAATGAAAGCGACACAACATTAATTAACATTAACAGCAATAGTAAAATACAAGATCGATATGTAGAAAAGTGAAATAAGTAATTTAGTTTAGTAGTGTGTAATATTATTTGGGCGATGGGAGAAGATAGGAAGGATGAGAAGGAAGAGGAAAGCAATAGCAGCGAGAAGAGACAAAACAGAAGCAGCAGCGACTTGGTGACAGAACTTATCGAACACATTACACACTTTGTTCCAACGCACGTGGGAGTTGCCTTTGAACCCTATCACTCCAACTGCTACGGTTGCTCCGTTCGCAGAAAACAGTAACCCAACCATGAGTGCATCACCTATTATTATCAAATTCCCTATCAATCCTCTCATTCTATCTCTCTTTCCCAACGCAACCACCAACGTACTCACCGCCCCGTATCCACTTGCTATACCATTCGCCACCACAAAGTACCTGAAGGATTTTTAGGACTATCTTAAAAAATTGAGCAGACACATAAGGGAGTGAAACGAATAGAAGAATAAAGATAGGATAGTTTAATTGAAATTAAACTTACGTAAAAGCGGACAAGTAGCGCCATTTGGCGGTGACAGGAAGAGTGATAGGGGGTAAGGAGTCGATGAGTTTGAGAGAGACGAGTTTGGTCTGCTTGTCGACGCCCAGAACTATGGTAGCTGCAAGTGTCAGACCCAACGTTAAAACCCTCAACGCTACACCTTTACTACTATTTCCTTTTCCCTTTTCTTCAATTCTCTCTTTTCCATTATTATTATTCACTACTGATCCCTCCATTCCATTATTCATCCTGCTAATTACTCTACTACTTCACTTCAATACTCTCTCTCTCTCTCTCTCTCTCTCTCTCCAAAATGATACCTTATATAGATCGGTCATGCATGTATAGGATTTTAATGAAATTAGTTAGGGTCTTGCCATCTACACATGTGGCGGGTATAGTAGTTGTGGCACTAATTGCTACAACCTCTTTTTTCATTTTGTGTCTGAACTTGCCATCTACAATCCACAACATCATTAATTGTAAATCCTTCAGAAATCTATATACTCTACCATGGACCAAGCATTTTAATCATAACAGCAAGGATATCTGTATTTAATTATTTTTTTCTATACGTAGATCGTGTTTATGTCTACCAAACTATTAATTACAATTTACACGTACGGAACAATTTAATTTCTGACAAATCTACCCAAGCCTTCCACGTGCTATGATATATATATATATATGTACTTGCCACTAGACGTTGCCAATTTGCCATCACAAAGTAGTTTGTATTATATTGCTGATTAAAACACTTCCAACTCTCCATGCATATCAAAATTCATATTTTTATTAAACTTATACTCTTAATTAGATTTATAATTATGCTAAATGTACCATATAAAAATGTGAATACGTTAAATATTAAGAGAGAAAAGAGTTGTTATATACATATATAAAATCAATATTTTAAAAAAAGGATTGATGAGGGAACCTAAAGTATTTTTGAGTTACCGATTTATTGATTCAAATCGGTCAGATCGGTGATTAGACTGATCATAATATCATAAATATATAAATTTATCTCAGCAATATACTATTACCCATATATATAATTGGGTAAATTACACTTTGGTACCATGTGATTTGACCCTATTTCACTTTGGTACCCTGTGGTTTGAAACTTGACACTTTGGTACCCTGTGGTATTCTCCATTAACATTTTGGTACCCTTTGGAGCTATTTTGTAATTTTAACCATAATAAATTTTACAAAAATTACATATTGACCCCAAAAAAATTTGAAATTTTTCATTTTAGTTCCTATATAATATGTATCCAGGGACCTATTTGTAATTTTTTGAAAATTTTTTGGGGTCAATATGTAATTTTTGCAAAATTTGTTATGGTTAAAATTACAAAATAGCTCCAAAGGGTACCAAAGTGAAATAGGGTCAAACTACAGGGTACCAAAGTGTAATTTACCCTATATAATTTGACAAAAGACTAAAGAAGACAAGCTGCTCGATCGGTTTAATTTGTGTATTTAGACAAGTTTATACAAACCTTTTTAATGTAGCGTTACGACTTGAAACGACTATGGGGAAAACACTATTAGATAAACATTGATGGGCCATATATATGTCTTATGATTAATATGTTTATTTAATCGCTATGCCTAGTATGTGTTTGTGGCTACTATAAATTCAAGTTCCGTTAGGGCATTAAACCCGAGTCTCTTTGGTTCTCTAATCTCTATCACTCAATCCTTTTCTTGAAAACGGTATGGGTATAATAATAAATTATAATATCTTGTTTGCAGCTGGTTAAAATTGCAACGACTTCATAATAAAATTTTATATAGTTAGGGTTTTTGAAATTAAATGTCATGCACTGATCCGGACTTAGAGTATAATTTAAAATTACGTTATAAAAATTGATCATGCTGGCCCATATAATTAACAGTTTAAGTTTATTTATAAGAGAAACGGCATTGCGAAGAGCTTGTGTGAATGTGGGAGAGAAATTAATGAAACGATATAATTAGATGAATTGTAGTAGTTATAAGTCGTTGGATAAGTAGTAATATTGCAAGGGAGTGTTTGATGCGAGGATCAAAAAATAATCTGGAGATTATGATGTTTGGGTTAAACTAATTATGTATTTGATAAGTAAACTAAAAAGTTAATCTAAAGTCTTCATCTGCCCTCATGACAGAAGCTTTAGCTTTAAAAAAGGTTTTACAAAGGGTTCTTGATCTTGATCTCCTGAAAGTAATTTTTGAAACTGATTGTGAACAGCTTGCTGATATGGTAAACATGAAAAAGCCTTGCTCAGAGTGGAGATGTGACAATACTTTTGCTGATATCCTTGAACTGAAATCTCGAATTTCTGTTTGCAATGTCACTTGGATCTGCAGAAGTGCTAACTTGGCTGCAGATTTGCTAGCCAAACTTGCTTTACAGAGGATGAGCAGATTTGATTGGGTCTCCGGACCACCATCCTCTCTTCTTTCTATCTTGAAGGCTGATAGTATTGCTGCAAGACGTAGAGTTGGCTGAAGCTTTTTTTGGTCTTTTGTTTAGTTTTTCTGTTGTTACTATCTTTGCTTTTACTTCCTTTCTGGTTTGCTACTGTTTGTGGGATTCTTTTATTCTCGTCTGTTTTGCCTTCGGGCATCTTTTGGCCAAAAGAAAAAAGTTAATCTAAAAAGTATATGTCGTTAGCACTTTAATATTCAATAATTTTTTGTGACGAATTAACAAAAAAAAAAGTATGTGCAAGTCATATACATCATCAAAAATACGAAATTCATAATCTTAAAATTAAATTTCACACTTCACTCTCTAAAAGAAATATAATTTAATAGTACTTAAAACAACAAATTTTATATTTTTTAAGCTGAATTAAAGCCGGACCCGTGAAGACCCCTAATAAAAAAAATTAAATTTTATTGTAAACAAGACAAACGATCAACGAAAATGGATCCAAGCCTCATCATGCATGAACCAAACCTCATCGTTGTAATCTTCTTCCTAATCCCTTCGCTTCGTCTCTCTCCCTCACTCTCTCTGCTTTTGTTTGTTGTGGCTCGTCCTTGAGTCGTCGTTGTCTCAACAGCGGTAGCCCTCCCACTTTTTATAAGCAGTGTTGAAAATCTCTCTCCTGTGAGAGTCTCTCTCTCTTTATGAGAGTGTTACTCTGTTTTTAGGGTTTTGTGGCGGCGGCGTTTTGGATCAGAGATCCCACAGTGTTGATCTGGTATGGCTTTCTCTGCGGCGGCGACTCTAAAGTACTAGACATTTCACGACGACTTCTGACTTCCATGGTGGCATCTTGGTTTAGTTTTGGTTTTTGGGTGCTTGGTCCCTCTATATTTTAGATGACATTATTTATGTTCGAGTTCTTTAGATGATTGTAGCTTTAGTTGGATCTCTAGATCCGCTAACTTGACAATTGATTGTCTTGCCACTTTGTCTGATATAGGGCTGGCAAATAATGACCCAACCCATTAACCCAGCCCAACCCAACTGCCTTATAACCAACCATTACCCAACCATTTAAGTGGTGGGTCATAAATGGGTTGGATAAATTATAACCCACCAAATTATGGGTTGGGCTGGATCAACCCATGGGTTACCCATTAACCCATTAATTTTTATCAAAACGTTGCGTTTTCATTTTCTCCCCTTCCTTCACCCATTTCGCAGCGCTAGGTTTCCCTTGGCTCCTCTACTCGACGCTTCTCCATCGTGTGCTTTCTTCTCTGTTCGCTTTCTTCTTTGTTCGTTGTAGGTCACGCTTTCTTCTCCGTTTGCCTTTTCTTCATAATCAGGTATGTATTACTCTTCTCATGGTGTGTCGTCTCTTTTCTGTTGTTTTTGTTAGGGTTTCTTCATCTGCTCTGCAATTTGCTCTCAAAGCTGATTACAAAGTAATTCCTTCAGTTTTTCTTGTTCTACTATGCATTTTTCATGGTGTGTCGTCTCTTTTTTGTTGTTTTTATTCCTACTTGTTTCTTAGTTTTAGGTTATTTATATTTTGGCCTGATTCATTATTTATTATTGAATATGAAGAAACTACGGATGTATGAATACTTCGAATCTGTAATTTTGAGAAGTAACGAGGCATATCTGTAATTTAAAATGTTTTTTAATTCTCAGATCTTGGGCCATAGGATTTTTTAGGGACTAAATTGTGATTTTGAAATGAACTTAGGGATGAAAAGTAAATTTATTCAGTAGAAAGTAAAGTGAGTTTGATTGGTGAGACCGGGAGAAGAGAATAAAGTGAGCAAATGCTGTTTTGTGGGACTAAATTGTAATTTTTAGGGATTAAATTGTAATTTCAAAATAAATTTAAGGGTGAAAAATAAATTATTACGTCATTTATTTAATTAATTTACTGATTAAATAATTAATAATTAATTTAATTTTGAAATAAAGTGATAATTTTTTTTAGGGACTAAATTGTAATTTTAAAATAAATTTAGGGATTACATAATTTATTTAATTAATTTATTTATTAAATAATTAATTTAAAAATTAAATAAATTATTAAATCATTTAAAAACAAATATGTTTTAAATGAGTTCATGGGTTGGATTGGGTTGACCCTCTTTTAATGGGTCATGACCCACCCATGACCCATTTAAAGAAATTTCATGGGTCATAAATGGGTCATAATGACCCATTTATGACCCACCCATTAATGACCCTACCCAAAACCAACACAACTTATCTATTTTGCCACCCCTAGTCTGATATAAGGATGGGTCTTCTTCGATGGATTGCAAATTCCCTACCTTTGTCAATTGATATCCTGTCTAATGTTACTGACTTACTTTTATACCAGAGAGAAGTTGGCTAATTTTATTTTATTTTATTTTCTTTCATACTGTGCTTAATTTTATCTTATTTTTAGAATGAATTATGTTTGATGCAAAAAGAAAAAAAAAAGACCTTATCGTTGTGATTTGTGATTGATAAATAAAACTCATAGACGTAGAGGATTTTTCAATCATACATTATACAAATAGTTGTGACGAGACACTTGTCAAGTGTCAACCAATCAATTTAATGCTTCGACCAAAATGATTGATCGACAATCAATTTATTAGTGCTTGTCTGTGTGCCTCTCTGGCGCTCAATGCGACAAAAAACAGCAGTGACCATTTTTGTTCAAAAAATTAATTAAGAGATTAATTGTTATCCAGATAATGATTGTTTTCAGTATTTACGTCATTGAATATTCAAGAGAAAAATATTTGGCAAAAATATTAGTTTGGTTTGGTCTTTAAATTTTTCAAATGAATTTTACCTTCAGTATTTTCACTAAATTTTTTTTTTTTGAGAAAAAAATTTAGGTGAATTGGGTTTCGAGGGCTTACAAGGCCTGGATAGACTTCCAGGTTCTATGAGTGCTTAGAGAGATACTCATAAATCGCCTACCAACAAGGTCTTCACATCGACAGTGAGAATCGAACTCGCAACCTTGTTACAACCTTTCTTAGCTTTTTCACTAATACAATAATGTACACTTGGATATGGAGGCGGATTATAAAAGCTTTTTCCACCTGGGCCAAGTTTAAGCTTAACATATAATTCCTTTACTTTAGTTCTGACAAATGAACATTCCGAGCTTGAGCTCACAAATTTCTTTTTTTCGCAAGACAAGCCCAACTTCAATTAATTTAGAAAAAAAGTTGTTTTGTATTTAAATAGAAAATTTAATCATTTAATCCCTATACTTGACCCAAAATTTTTTATTTAGTCACTGTATTATCAATTCTTTATACTTTGTAAATCTTAAGGTTTTAGTTTCTATTATTTAAATTTGTTGTATGAATGTTTATTTAAGATAATTCATAATGTTATGAAAATCTAATATTAAAATTTTGAAATCTTATATCGATCTTGTTAACATTGATTATATAAATAATATTGCATTAATTTTTTATAAGAGCTTTTAGAAAATAATATTATTAGCAATAACTAAAGTTTAAAGATTTACAATGTATAAAAATTGATTTAAAAAAGAAACTAAAACTGCAAATACTAAATTAAAAGCTTAAGTGAAGTATAAGTACCAAATAATTAATTTCCCTATTTTAATTGATATTCCAACTCTTTTGAAATTATTTCAATATTATGAAAAAATTGTTTGTATCTTGTATTAAACTGAAATTATAAAATTACTAAAAAAAATTATTAACTTCTCACAATTCTTTATTATAAAAAATATATTTATATATAAATTCTAAAATCATATGAATAGACTGCAGTATAAGACTATAAGGTATTGTGTAATTACCGCACTTGTTTTAAATTCTAAAAAAATTGCTAATTTAACTACTTTTATTTAAATAAAATTAGTTGCATAAAGGCTCACTATATGTTTGTTTGTTTGTTTTGTTTTTTTTGTCAGACTCACTATGATTGTTGAAGATTCCAAATGCTTTTGGATCGCATGGAGCTTTTTTTTTTTTTTTTTTATAAGAACTAAAACTTCATTCAAGACCTCTCAAGGGCTAAAATAGATGAAATACAACTAGGCACATCATCAATCCAAACATGACGACCTGGATGAGAGATAGCAAATCTAGCTAAAGAATGAGCAACATTATTACAATCACGGCTCACCCAATTTAGAGAGAAAATTCAAATAGATTCCCATGCCACCTAATGTTCCTCAAGATAACACCAACATGAGAAAAGACAAAGTCACAGTTAATAAAGCTATTTGCAACAGTGGAACTGTCAGTTTCAACCAATACCTTCAAACAATGGAAATTATGAGCTTGTTTGGCCTCAAACTCAACTGCCAAGGCTTCCAAAAAATCAACAGGATAGGAAGAGTGGATACAATCAGTTGCAGCACAAATGATTACTCCATTATGATCTCTAATAACACAGCTAAGACCCACAAAATCGTCAGATAAAGCTGCATCAACATTCACTTTAACGTAACCGAGGGGTGGGGCGATCCAAACGCAAGGGGAAGGGCCATTGGGTCTATGAGTGCACTGAGAGGGAAGCAACTCCAATTTAGAAATGAAATTTCTGGTACTATTCCACAAATGAATCTCGTTAACAACAACAGTAGATGGATTCACCACTTTCCCATTTCTTCTCTCCCAAACCTTGTAGATGCCAATGGCGAAAGTGATAACCTGTTTTGCATCCCATTGGGACATAGCAATAGACAACCATTCTAAGAAAGAAATGTTACAGTCATGTTCATGAATAAAGGGCAACTCAGAAAAGCTCCAAAAAGAATGGAGGGCAGAACATGAAAGTAAAGCATGGTTAATATCCTTATCGTGTAACTCACAAATAGGGCAGGATGAAATAATATCAAGACCTCTACTAACCAAGGCAGTTCTAGTGGGTATGATACCTCTGCAAGCACGCCATAGGAAGGATTTGAATTTAGGAGGAACTTTTAGTTTCCAAATATCTTGCCAAGTGCTTTTGAAGTCCCGAAGAGCCCTATCACTGGCATTACCTTGGAGATCAGTGGCATCCTTAAAGTATCTATACCCCGTTCTCACATCATACTGCCCGTTCTTGGAATACTCCCAAAACAACGAATCACAGGAAAAAGATACAGGAAGAGGCATCTCACAAATAGCTTTGGCAAAGTCGTAATTGAACAAATCATAGTGCCCGTTCTTGGAGCCTTTTTTGTTTATGCATGTAGCATTCTTAAAATTTTGGGCTCCCAAGCATAACTAATAAAGTAATAATATTACCAGGCCAAAAAAAATATAATAAAGTAATAATCTTATCTTATGCAACAAATGAACAAATACCTCAACCTAATTTTATGGTTTCAATCAGTGATTGACTAGATTATAAGTAAAACTCTCCATAGTTGATCGATTGAACCTAGCAAAAGTTCAACATTATTCATTTGACTATAATTAATATCAATTTAATGGAAAATTCCTACACAATAGACATCAATTAAGAAGTTCACAGGTGGAAGGGATAGTATTTAAATTTTAGCTGCATGTATACATATTTTCCCCTCTTTTTGCAAAAGAATTTACGTGAATATTCAAGTTTAAAACCAAACAACACATTACAAAAAAAAAAAAGAAGAGATTAATGCTATAGAAAGTTCTATTGTTGAGACACTTAAATTTGTGTGTTTGTCCCTCTCTTTAAATTCTTTTAATTTTAAAAATAAAAACAAGAAAAAATATGTTGTCACCACCATTCAAAACTAATCTGAAGATAGGGATTTATAGTTTTACGACAAATTAGATCTTCAAAATGTTACCCACAAGTAAAATTAACCATTGTCAACCTTATCGCCTACCGTTCAATATGATTATATATAATGAGTTAAGTGGGTAAGCATATACATCAAATGTTGGTGGAAGATATTGAGAAGACTTAGTCTTGTGATTTAATTATGCCTAATTAAAAAACTATATATTCTATTCATCAGCTTCTTCGTTCAAACTAATGAAGACTAGCTACATCTTGTCCTAATTAAAATTTGTTTTTTATTGTTACTATATAAGTATTGAGAAATTGAATTGTTCAGTCAAGTCTTTACAATTAAATAGGTGAAAGGGTCATTTTGGTCCTAAATGTATACCTTAATGTTCATTTTGGTCCATTATGTTTCAAAAGGTTCAAATTGGTCCTAAACATTTACAAAATGTTTAATTTTAGTCCTAAATGTTGGTAAAATGTTTCATTTTGGTCCCAAATTATTGAATTTGATCATATTTCTTTTATCTCACATTTTAAGTTCAAAGGACTTGTTAAGAGGAACATGTAACTCTAAATTTGTCGCATTTGAATTTGAAACGAGATAAATATGATGCTTTTTTTACCATGAAACGAGCAGTCAATCTTTAGGACTGATTTGATCTCGTTTGTTGACGGTCCCAAGTGGATATAGAAAATACTTTTTGAGAACAATATGTAGCTCTAAACTCGTCAAGTTTGAACTTGAAACGAGTCATAATCAATAGTTTGGACCAAAATGAAACATTTTGCCAACATTTAGGACCAATTTGAATATTTTGAAACATAATGGACCAAAATAAACATTAGGGCATACATTTAGGACCAAAATGAACCTTTAACCCAATTAAATATATAGCTTTCAAATGATGGTAAAACATTTTTTTTCTGTTGTGATAATAAAGCATATATATATCAAATATAATTAAAACTTTTGTTTTAAAGAAAAAATATATAAATACTTTTTTATAAATATATATATATATATATATATAACTATATTATATGTGTGAGGGTGCTTTTGGTTGGTAAAAAATAATTAAATTAAAAATTTTAAAAATAAGAAATAAACATGGAGAACTTGATAATTGGCTGAGTGTATAGATAATAGGAGAGAGAAAGTAGCAGATGAGATTTAAGAAAGTGAAAACTTATTATTTGGTCTTTTAATTTTCACACTTCTAACGATTTAGTCCTTGAATAATAGAAATATACTATTTAATTAGTCACTGAATAACTACAAATGTCAAATCAAACGTTACATACATATTTCCGTGCCCTAAACTTATTATTTGGTCTTTTAATTTTCACACTTCTAACGATTTAGTCCTTGAATAATAGAATATACTATTTAGTCACTGAATAACTACAAATGTCAAATCAAACGTTACATACATATTTCCGTACTCGTTAGGGCACAGAAAGCTCCTAATATATATATGTGTGTTTTTCATAAATTAGTAATATCACAATTGGTTCTAGGTTTTTTTTTTTAAAAAATATAGACATGCTCGTATTATAATTTTATAGTAAAAAAAAATGTTAAACACAATAAACTTATAATATAATTTAGCTAAAAACAATACCACTTCCTCCTAATGCTCCTATATATTGCGTGCCCGTATACATTTAATGTTCACAAAAATTTAAAATTATATAAAAATTAAATAATTTATTTTATTTTATTTTGAAAAACTAAAAATATTAATTAGAAAGAGGAGATGGACATGGGATGCTTTATGTTTTTAAAATTATTTGATCACATGGACGTGGAAAAGGGGATTGGACGTGTGGATGAGGATGGTACATGGACGTGGGTTTCTTTTATATATATATATATATATTTAAATTATTTTATTTCATATATTATATTAAAATAATTTATTTTATAACATAGTTTTAAAAGATTGACTATTAAAACATTCCTCAGATAAATATAATAATATAAATATAAATATAGATATAAATATATATAAATAGTTTCAAATTATTCATAATTTCATAGAGCGTATATGTCATATAGGATATATACGAAAATATGAATCCTACTGACGTACGTGCATGCGCAAAAGCCAATCTGAGATTTTGAGGTTCTTGATTGTTCTACTTATGATAAATAAATTCATGAAGTTTCTATTTGAAATATTTATGGATTTTAGTCTTTATATTTATATAATGATCAAAGAATTAGAAAAAAATTGGGTCAACATAAAATCAGACCTTCTTGAAGGTTCAATTTGGTATTGAAAATTGTAACTTGTAATTATGTCCCCCAGAGGATGGTAGCTGCTAGTATATAATATTGTAAAAAGACTAAACAGTGTATGCATAATTTGACATTTGAAAGATATGTACATTATTTTTCAATGCTTTAAGTCACTATTAATAGATTTCTCTTTAATATGAATTAAATAATCGTTCAAAATGTGTACATGGCTTTAGCCTAGTTGGATTAAATTATATATTTAATTACTCCAATATAGATTAATTAAAAGTTGTCAATAACTCAATATATATAGATTAGCAGATCTTAAATAAATAAATAAAAAGTATGCCAACATAATGACTGATTTTATGAATGTTTTCAAAGCTCAATACATCTGAACCCAGGTGGGTTAAAATTAATTAAAGAGAAAGATGATTTGAAAGTATAACAAATGGAGATTCCTTCTTTTTTCAAGCCACTAATCTGTGTTTTTTTCTTCCTTTACGAATTTGTGTACATATATTCAACTTGGGATTGTTAAATAAAACACATACTGTATGGGATTAGCTTTAGATAGGTTTTTCTGGAGAAAGTTAAAAGTCTCATTGATTTAACATATTATTCGATTATTTTATAGTGGGGTCTCATCTACTAATGTTATTTTAAAAAAACAAAGAAAAATTAAAAGATATACTTGTCCAATAAAAAAAAGATTAAAAGTGTGAAGTGTGAAGTGTCTATTAATTGGTTCAGCTATTAGCTAGCTAACCCTTCTACAAGTAATCCTACTCCTACCAAACAAGATGATAAACCTTCTAGAACGAGCAGCATCTACACGCAATTTGTACAAATTAATATCATAATTCAATATTTGTTCTCTCAGGCCCAAAAAAAAAAAAAATTCAATATTTGTTCTCTAATTAATTCAAAATTGTTTAATGGTCTTATTGGATTGCTATCTCCTTAAGTTCTAATGCAGGTAACTGGCAAATCATTTACTTCAATTAATTATTCTCTGCATAGAGAATAATTCAGATGTCTTTAATGATCTCATTATTGAATAGGATTGACATTTTAATTATCAAAATTCTTTCATAAATATACAATACTTTCGTAAAAATATTAAGCATGTTTACTAATATATACTAATTAAATTATAAAACTGTCCTTTTACAATGTTTTTGTTACAAAAACTGGTAGAGAAAACCCAAAGTAACTATACTTGAAATCTTGTTCTTGTTTCTTAGTTGTTGAGTAATGAGTGGCTTGTGCCACTTAAATTAGGTAAAAGTTAAATGGTTGAATTAGGGTAATTTTCCAAACAATATATTTAAAGCTTCAAAAGCTTACTTGTGTTCTAATTTTTCTTTTTCTTTAGATTGTTTAATTGAATCACTCAACTGCGAGCAATATGGAAGAGAAATATATAGAATTGTTTTTCAATTTAATTTTTTCTCTCACTACGTATAGTAATTGAAATGATTGCAGAAAAACTGCACATGCACTTTCTAGTTTGAGGCAGAAGCAGAGGAGGCTAAAATTAAGGATAAAGGATTCACTAATATCGAATACAAATCAACAAGTCTCTGTAGTTGAAGTGTTAATAACTTACACGTCTTTACTTTGTCCTATGGTCCCATGACACACAGACATAAAACTTGCAACAATCAATCAAATTATAATATTGAAAGAAAAAGAAATTTATAATAGAGAGACCAAACTTGTATCCAAATCATATCAACCAAAGTCAGAATCCAAGATTACAATATATATCCTAGTTTCTTTGATCTGACAACCTAAAATATCTTTTGCATGAACCATGTGAGCTTGGCATAATCTCATATTTTTACAAATATTCTAACCATTACTTCTTAATGATATGATCTGACAGCAAGCAAATCATCGACTGTTCAAACTTCAAACCAGCTCACATATAAATATATATAGTGGCGTGCAGGATACTCCACATTTCAACTTTATCCTTAGACTTTTTGGTTTCACTTGGCGGATTCACACACATATTTATTATATATATAAGAACATCATAAATCATTGCTAGCTTGAAGAGTATCAATCATCATCATGGCTTCCACAGACAAACCTGCAAGTGTAAGCCAGGTTGAATATAGTTCTCCTCCGCCCACCAAAGATTACTTTATAGTTGATGTTATCCTCAGATTTCTCTTGTTTGCTTCATCTTTGGTGGTTGTGGTGGTCGTAGCCACTAGCAAGCAAACAAAGTTAGTGCCTGTTCAAGGAATAGGCTTTCTCTCACGAACAGCTAACTTCAAGGACTCACCAGCCTTGATGTAAGCTAACAAATACTTGGTTTCTTTGCAAATTTTCTTAGTTATATGCAATATGAATGACAGTATGATTTTCAAGTGTCTGATTGAGTGTTTTTTTTCCCCTTATAGTATAGGGGTTTGTTTCTTATTCTTTATTGTTTTCTGATTATATGTAATTATGGATTTGTTTGCAAGTTTCAAAAGTAAAAGTTAAGGCACAAAGGAAGTGGAAATTCTCATAAAATTTCTACTTAATATGCTGATATACTACAGTGTGTCCTTGAAAACAGAATAACAGAAAATAAAAACATGTTCTTTAAAACTTGCTAGTTTTTAGAGTCTACTTGCAAAATTTGACATATAATATAATGGCCATGCAGATATTTTGTGGCTGCATTCTCGGTTTCAGGCCTGTATAGCATCATCACAACTCTTGCATCATTCTCTGTCATCAAGAAGCCAGACCTCAAATTGAAGTTCCTCCTCCAGTTTCTAGTCTGGGATGCGGTAATTAATCCTTAATAGGCTTTCCTTTCATTTTTACCTTAGTCAGCAACCATAAAGGAATAAACTAACATTCTAGTCCTTAGATTATAAGCGCGCTGTCATTTTAGTCTAATTTTTTGAAATGTTCGATTTAATCTCTAGAAATTTATAACTCGTTACAAGTTAGTCCCTTCATGAAAATCCTGACAGACAGACAGACATCAGTAGCAGTGTAAAATTCAATTTCTATAAGGACTAAATTGTAACGAGTCATAAGTTTTTGAGGACTAAATTAAATATTTCAAAATGTTCAAGGACTACGAAAACAACTCTCACAAAATCTAAGAACTAAATTAATATTTTACTCAACCATGAAGTATCCTGTATAAGTGTATTTTAAAGACTAATGACAATTTTGGTTGACCCTGTGCAGGTGATATTGGGTATAATAGCATCAGCAACAGGCACAGCAGGAGGAGTAGCATATGTGGGTTTAAAGGGAAACGATCATGTGAATTGGGGTAAGATTTGCAATGCCTACGACAAGTTCTGCAAACACCTTGGTGGTTCCCTTGCAGTTGCTTTGTTTGGCAGCGTTGTCACTGTCTTACTCATCTGGCTTTCTGCTTTCAGCCTTCATTCAAGAGTCCCCAAGTAGACTCTTAATTCATCATTCATCATTCTGTTAGTAAATGTGTGTCTAATAATTAAGCATTTTCATGTGTCAAGGACTGTTAGTTGTGTTTGTGAATACTGTTTCAGAGGTGTTCATTGTCTGTATATGGTGATTCTGCTCCAGAGACTTCTTGGGTGTATTTAACATTGAATGTGTGTTGTAATTGATTTGTAATTTATTCTGTACCATCAAGAAAGATGATAGTAAAAATAACTTCAATTTAAATTAGAGTAAACTGTCAATTTAGCCCTTGAATTATAGGGGCACTGTAATTTAAATATTTGAATTTTTGTGTTTGATTTAATTTTCAAACATTTTAATGAGTTGTACATCATAAAGATGTTTCATAGAAGGACTAACTTGTAACGAGAGTCATGAGTTTCAGACATTTTAAGAATCAGGAATTAAAATAACAATTTAATATAATCTAGAGATTAAAATGTCAATTTACTTGTTTAAATTAACATGGAAAATTCAGTTGCTTGCCTGCACCAACATGGCACCTAATGATCAGTTTGGTAAACTCAAAGTGAAGAAAGATAAGAGTTAAAACATGACATGAAAGAAAATTTTCTAAATTATAAAAATCCGGATACATAAACAACAGGGCAAATTCGATTTCGTTGCAGCTGACTCACATGAATTACATCAATTTAAGGGGCTCATCCAAATCTGTTACCAGAGCAAAAGCAGAACCTGGTTTCAGGACATCAAACACTGCTTGGAGTGGCTATGTATAGATTGAAATTGAAGAGTCAATAAGTACCTTCACCGTTGCTTGAAACTCATAAAAATTACAGCAACTATTGGTTGAATACATACATAGATACATGTAAGTTGTAAACAGATACAAAATTGGTTGCTTCATTGGATATGTAGAACGCATCATTTCTTTAACCAAAATCATTTCAAAATATTGTTTGCTCACCTAACTCCTGACCAGCCATCCCTTCCCTAAGTACCCTTGCAAAGAATTCTTCCAATGTATCTTTGCCATAGCTAGGTGTCTGCTCAGCACTATATTCTCCAGTCTCTGGATCCAAAACCAACATACTCTCAGCTGCATAGTACCTTCCTATTTTCCCAAACTCAGCAGCATCTTCCATTGAAGGAAAGATCTTAACCAGAAAATCAAGAACCCCAATGGCAAAATCCATTATCCCTATTGGAACCTTCAAGAATTTTGGTTCCTTACCCACAAGTTTAAACAACATCTCCCCTTGTTCCAATGGTGTCAATGCCCTTCCTGGCCCTCCTATGGGCAAAATCTTGTTGATTTTGTCCTTACTGAGCACACAATCCGCAATGAAAGAAGCCAAATCAGCCTCACTTATTGGTTTACAAGCACACAATTTTCCATCCCCAAACATCACATATGGCTTCCCTTCTTTCACCAACTCAACCTGACCACCCAAGCTTTTGAAGAATGCCGTTGGCCTCACTATGCTATAAGTGAATCCATCATCATTCCCTTCAGCTTCCTCCACCAGTTCAGCCTCAAATTTCAGCTTAGCTCGCTGGAATTCAAGAAGGGGTTTCTGCACACAGATTGCTGAAAGCAATACAAAATGGGATGCCCCAAATTTCTTACCCGCTAGGAGGCTATTCTTTGTTGCTTCATAATCAATCTTCCATGAATCCTTTACACCACCACTTCTACTAGCAAGGCATGACACTACAACATCAATGGAAATCCCTAAATTGTCCAGAGATTTCTCCAAAATATCCAAATTGGTCACATCTGAGAAGCACACGCTTGCTCCTTTCAACTGAGACAATGTCTCTTCCTTGTCACTTCTACCCCTAATTCCACTTTTCTCTCTAGCAATTGCTATAATATTAAAGCCTCTGCTAACTAACTCTTTAACCACAAATTTCCCAATATACCCAGTTGAACCCACTACCAAGACGTTAACGTCTTTTGGGTTTTTGTTTCTGAATGTAGATGTGGCAGTTTCAACGGATTCGGATGGAGTTAAAGATGCAAATAGTTTCAGTTTTTCTCTGCTAAATTTAAGGGGTTCGTAAGAACGTGAGCTTACCCGGAATAGCTTGATGAACTGAGAAGACTCGGAAGAGAAGCTTATCGAAAGCCTTTGATGCTTCGGGGAGCGAAGTGTGAGTAAATTGGAAGAGAAACACAAGGACAGAGACATTTTCCAGTGTAAAATGCAATCAATATGCAGAAGGAAGGAGAAAGGGTGTTAGTTTGGATGAAACTTGAAAGTGTTCTCAGACTAAGAGTGAGAAAAGGCAAAAATAGAACAAAAATGAAACCAATGGAAATCTTTATTTGAGGTGGGTAATGAATGAGGAACACAGGTTTTCCTTGTTCGTTGAAGAACTCGTTAGAGAGAGGGAGAGAGAATAGAATCCAAATGGATGGTGGATATGAACGCTCATGATTATGATGAGATGATGTATTCCATTGGATGGAACTTTGTAAAATATCTGAATAGTCCTCAAGGTTTCCTCAAGTTTGTGGTGATCGTTTGAGGTGCATATGTTATTTACTTATTTGCGTTCGTCATGTGTGTGTTCGAAATTTCGAATTCACTGCACTAAAAATCTGGAATTTGATTCATTTCAGCATTTATGTATATAAATAAAAATAAATAATTAACTAATAAATATATAACTAGCCAAGGTTGTATATTATTTTATAAAATTTACACAAATTTACATTATAATTATAATGATTCATGTTTTTTTTGGGTGCCGCTTTATCTAATAAACCAGTTGAACAAAATCATAACTTTGAACTTAATTTAAGTTTACAAATATTAAGTCACCTAGACTAATCAACTCCACTAAAGCATACTTGAAGTAAATAATAAATTGCCAAAAAACTGATCAATTACTTCAAAGTTAAATATAGCATGCTTTAAAGGAAAATTATGGCAGATTGTTTTAATTACCCCGAAAAAGATTAAGGCAATTGGATCTGCCATTTGAAAATAAAAAAGAAGAGTGATAGGTACAATGATAAATGAACTAAAAATAGAAAAAGGCAAATTAACTGAACTAATACGCTGCCATCTCAATGAGTAAATAGGGATCGACTTTCACTAGTAAAAACAGTTTTGTGGAAGTCCCACATCGGGGAATATAGAAGTGCTGAGAGTTTAGATTGCATATAAAAAGCAAGGCCAGCCTCAATATTAAGCATACCTTTCTCGGCCTTTTGGCTAAGATCAAGTGTAGTATCTGTTCTTATCAGTTTAATATCTGATACGTGGACCATTGGTTCACATGATATTAAATTAATTTTTTAAGGGGGAGGGCACATCACAGTAGCTTGCTGCTGGTGCTCTCACGTGTCGCCTAAGCGTTGCACTACTGCTTGGGCCTGGCGCACCCCACCAAAACTAGTCCAATTATTCAGTGTTCAGGTTCGGCCCACTTGAACTTTAATATAACTCCATTTTCTATCTAATTTATCAATGATGGAAAACAAATTTGTTGTACATCATTTTCTATCTAATTCATTATCTGTGAAATTCTAAGTAGTAGTATATGAAGTAGGAGTTAACTGGAAACTTCGATCCTTAATTAAATAATTAAGGAAAGATTTTGCTACTGCGTTTAAATTCTTCCTTTTTACTTTTTGGGAAGAAAAGTTAAAATTTCTGTGGGAAAGCATAAAACGCAGATTGTTAAATTACCCACTCATGGCCCAAGAAGTCGATCATTGAAGGATGATAATAATCTGTATACAGTACTAATATGGATAATATGGAGAAAATGACCAAAGAATAAACGCTTTGTATATACGTATAAGCCATACAACTATGGCAAGCAATGATTAGAGTTAAAAGACCTGAGTTCAACAAAAAGATACACCCATAAAATAATCATATGGTCTCAAGAAAATGAGCAAAGCTGGTGAACTTCGGCTCCCAGCCTACTTCTTGGCGTGTTTTGGAGTTGTTCAATCTCTTACCGAGAGGACCATCAATTGCTACAGAAACAGATGCAAACAAGTCAGGTTTGAAGAATTCTAAGTAACGTGATGCTAACAAATACAGGAAGAATGATTCATTGCAGAAGAAAGCAATTATTGGTTCTCTCACTCTGAAATATGGAACTGGATCCTTTCCTACTACATAACAAAGACAGAGGAAAACAAAAACTGCACTTACCTGTAAATTTCTCAAACTTTTTTTCAAATTTCCCACTTTGATTGACCATATCCATCACTTCTTGCCTGCATATACAAATGTAGTTGGGGTGGCAGGGTTACTTATAAGAACAAAATATACAGCCTGATACAGTGGTAAAGAGAAATTGTATTTAAACTAATAACAATGGATAGTAGTTTATATGCCAAATCACCATTGTTGCCAACTAAAGATAAAGTAAGCAACCTGGACAAAGGATGATTATCGCAGCCCAAGAAAATCTGTTCCCGGAATTTCTTCTTTAAGATTGCAATTGAGAGGGAAGCTGCATCCTGGTTAGAAAGTGTGTCGCAGAATTAGCACACCTCATCAGAATAACCATTAACAAATGAGAGTGAAAGTAGATCAGACAGCCCAATGTGGTAGTGAAACTATGGGACGCAAAGAATGACTCATAATAAAGAGAAAAAACATGAAACACGTTAGCAAGTAGCAACTATGAAGTGAAACTGAAAATGAATAATTGCAAGAAACCTCATGATAAAGCCACAAAATTATACACTTCAATGTTGAGATATTTGTTACATAAATATAATAATTTTTAAAATATTTGGACAAATGACCACTACCATATGGACCATAGTTTAAAAGACAAAAGTCAATAACTAGAGATGCATTGACATTCTGACCTCATAATGGATAAAATTCAGGATGTGATCAGGATGAGAGTCAACAATCCCCTTTTCTAACCAATAAGCATGTGCTCCTTTACCCTCTTTGTTTAAAATGTCAAGGTTGGTCAAATATGTGAACATAATATCAATAAACACCCAGATCAAAGAATTCAGGTGATGCTTATAAATTTATGATGAAAAGGATATATAAAGTGCTGATAGTCTTAGAACACAACCACCGAACTCCAGCACCACATTCTCGGCTTTTAGAAGGACATCAGTCCTGGGGCTCCTACCAATTGGCACAACTGGACTATCCTGGAAAGCAGTATATCCAATCCGGTGATTAAACAAACTGTCACATATCCATGCCCAAAAATAAGGAAATAAGAACCTGCAATGTTAATAGATCTGAAATGGGAAGACAAAAAGTGATATGTGCAATAGTAAAAAATCAAGCAATTAAAAAAAATAGCAAATATTGTTTGGACTTTGGAGAAACAAGTCCACATCTTGATGTGTATTTTTCACGTAAAACCTACCTCATAGCATGCTCCATTGTCATTACAAGCATAGGGGGCAGAACTTGATGTAAACAGCAAAGAACCTTCACCATTCCAGCTTAATGCAGCAAGCCTGAATGGTTGAAAATCCAAAAACAACAAGCACAATATTCAACTAATTCAATTTTCCTTTTTTCAACTAAATCTCAATTATTCTCCAACAGCTAAGTATTGAAACTAATTTAAGGAAGTAGCTTTGAAACTTGCAGGTTAGTTTGGTCAACAAGTCTGATATCACTACAAGGAGACAATGCAATTGATCTAGAGAACATCCAAATTATAGGTTTAATATTATATTTGGGCCCTAATCAAAACTCTGAAGAAAACTAAGATATAAACAAATGGACAGCAAGTCAACGCCATTCCTGACAATGGATAGTTTCCATGACAAAATTTACCACGATTTTCCTACTTGTGGGTTTTATTTAACAACACAGTTTGCTCCCTAGATAGAGCCTTCCAGACATGCAAACTGTTAAACATAAGTTTAGAGGATCAAGCCTAGAACAAATGGCACCTGCAAAATATCCCGGTGCAAATTTATTATAGTTCTGGGAATTTAGAATCATAAAAAATGAGATGCAAAAACTCAATCAGACCAGTTATGAGGCTTTTGCACATAGTAGGCAATGAGGAAACATTTACAAGCATGCCACTAAAAGCAATTCCTCTCACTAATAATCAAGGGATAAAAACTCTGATGCTCACCTGAGATCACCAGGGTAGTCTGAGGACTGATAAGGTGGAGCACAGAAAATGACATAAGGGAATTTGCGTGTGGCTTCCGTCCACTTCAAAGATGGATTAATACCTATTTTAATCAACTCGTCGTGATGATCAGTGGTCACTGTTTGTCCATAGACTTGACAACCCGGATATTCCTGCTTAATATAAAACATATGTTTACAGAGAAACACACCGATACATACACAAACACATACCTAACTACTTTAAATGAAAAAATTCCCATAATATCGCAATTCTAACTCCTCTTCTGTATCATCAACCATAAAATTAACCAGCGACATAACGAAATCTCTTCGAGTAGTACAGTACTTTATATACCTCTCGCCATTTTTGAGCTACCATGCGACCGAGAACACCAGGACCTACAATTAGAAGATCATGTTGTCCAATAGCGCGAGAAGAGGAAGGGCCCAAATCTTCAGCGGGTGCTCCTTCTGAAACCTGCAAATGAGCGGCCATGGAGGAAGAAGATGAAGACGAAGAGGTTGAATTGAAGCGAAGGGCGAAATTGGAAGCGAGGGAGTGAGAAAGAGACGATTTCTTGGGAGCGAGGAGGTTTGGGATATGAATGGCAGTGAAATGGAGAATATTGGTTACCATCATAATAAGGATTTGGGCTTTCTCCAAAACCGAACAAACTAGCTACACTCTTGGAGAGGCCATTTTCAACTATGAAAATACACCTTTTCACCCTCACAACTTACTTCCAAATTTACACCATTGAAAATACTTGACTAGGATGCAATCTGGATAGAAAATGGAAGGAGGTCAAACCTAATTTTTTAATATTAAAATTAAAATGAATATTTATTTTCAATTAAAACCATTTTTTTAAAAAAATAAAGTTGTAGTTAAAATGAAATTAGGTATAATTTATTATATTTTTGGTATAAAATTACTTTTGTACCATTTGGTTATCATGGTTAGTTTTACAGAAGTTTTTTGATTGGTAAAAGATAATATCAAAGTTGCAATTTTGTTTTTGGTAAATCAACAGACAAAACAAAGAAACTAGAAATGAATGAATGAAACTCCCATAGGCCATAACATAAGCGAGTAGCGAGTGTTTTAGGCCATATATTCGTGCATGCCTAAATCTTGAGGCATACTCCAATTTGTAAGCCAATCATAACTTTTGATTCCTTCTGCAGGAGGAACAAAGCAATCAATCTCCTGAAAAATAGAAAAATATAACCCTCAAGAGCGCCATTGTTCACCACCAAAGAGGAATTACATTCAACAAATTCCTTTTTGTAGCTCAGCTTCCATATGTAAGTTTGAGTTCAATTATATTGCTCCATCATCAGGTGGTTTCCAGAAGATATGATAAATCCATCTTCTCTGATTTCTTAACTTTTAACTGGTCCTCCATGGGCCTATCACATGAAGGATAACGTGTCAGTTTTGATCCAAATCACATGAAAGCGATAAAAATAAAGAGTAACTTTTTTCTCTGTAAATTTACTGGTATTATGATGCTATAAATTATATATTGTTGTTTTTTATTATTATATTATATACTTTAGGTTTATTACTACTGGAAACCTTTTTTGGTTGAGTACCTTAAAAAATAATAGGGTAAATTACACTTTGGTACCCTGTGGTTTGACCCTATTTCACTTTGGTACCCTGTGGTTTGAAACTTGACATTTTGGTACCCTGTGGTATTCTCCATTAACACTTTGGTACCCTTTGGAGCTATTTTGTAATTTTAACCATAATAAATTTTACAAAAATTACATATTGACCCCAAAAAAATTTTAAATTTTTCATTTTAGTCCCTATATAATATGTATCCAGGGACTTATTTGTAATTTTTTGAAAATTTTTTGGGGTCAATATGTAATTTTTGCAAAATTTGTTATGGTTAAAATTACAAAATAGCTTTAAAGGGTACCAAAGTGTTAATGGAGAATACCACAGAGTACCAAAGTGTCAAGTTTCAAACCACAGGGTACCAAAGTGAAATAGGGTCAAACCACATGGTACCAAAGTATAATTTACCCAAAATAATAAGACGTCAAGTTTAAGGGTATTTAAAATTGGGTCAATTTTGACACTTTTCATCAGGTTTGGACAGGTTGACTTTCTAAACCGAGTTACACTGAAAAGTTAGCTTTATTGGGTCAAGCGGGTTAACATGAACCAGATGGATTTTTTTAATATTAAATTATTTAAATAAATAAAAATTTGTTTGTTACTCCCTCCGTTCCTGAATATCTGCTTTTCTGGAGAACTTTTTTTATTCCAAAATATCTGATGTTTTATAACTTCAAGAGAGCATTAATTATTCTTTTACCATTCTATCCCTATTAAATATAGTAGAGTCATAAATGAATAAACATTTTCCTAGTAATTTAATAGGGATAGTTTAGTCTTTTTACCTCATTTTTCTCTTCATTTTAGGTGAACTAATCATTTCCTTGGTCCGTGTGTTTTTACCTTAAACATCAGATATATAGGAACGGAGGGAGTATAAAATAATAAAAACAAATAATAACATGTATATCTATTTATTTTTGCACTATATATTTTGTAAGAGAGTATAAAGAAAAAAAACTATATATAGAGTATCTAATTTTCATAAGATCTTAAATTTTTGCATGTACGTTGCATTGTAGTTAAGAATCAATCATGATTTTCGTAAATAGTCTGACTTTGATTTATTGGAAACTGTCCTGATTTTAGCTCTGTTTATTAAATAGTAAATAAACAATTTTAAATACTCCTAGTAGACTAATAAATGATTGGAGCTAAAAGAAAATGAAACTTGATTGATTTAGTCATAAATAGCTAGTTTAATAATTAAAAAAAGATAATATAAATATTCAAGTGTTTAAATAAAGTTAACTTATATATGATGAGTCTTCATCATATTAAAAATAGTAAAATTATTTTTTTATATAATTAGAAAGTAGTCTTCTTATCTATTTATTTATACTCTACTTAATTAAAGATTAATCTGTTTAAGTCAGAAGATCTTATCATATGAGTAAATCTCAAACAAGATTTAAATCTAAAACATTGTCTTTAAGTGTTTGAGTACTTACCACTCAAATCAATTATTCTTCTTCAATTAACTAATTGGTTAAAATATAGAAACAATAAGAAATTTCTACAAAAACAAACTTATATATATAGCCTTGATCTGTGTGCTTTCATATTGTTTCTCAATTTTCTCCACCTATTAATTAAACTAGTTTGATTTTGGTGGAGTTGGCAGGGTAAAAATCATAAAACTAATCAATATTGTCATCGATTTACTAGAAGATGTGTGTAGCTACCTAGCTAAAGCCAACCAACTTCACCTAACATTCTATTGTGTGAGCTCACTCACACGCATAAGTGCTTATTACATATATACTTAACTTTTTTATTAGCACTTCTCAAAAAGTTTGATGATTAATTTCTTCACTTTGTCAATCCTATTTTATTAATGGGCTTTGCCTTTTCACTTTCCAGTTTCTTCAATTAAAACAACACATTATAAAGTTACAACTGATGAAAAAGAGACGGATAGATATTTGAGAAAATTTCGACAAAAAAAAAAAAGATATTGGAGAAAATGAGTTGGTGTGGCATTATATATTCATGTTTGGTTTGACTTTGACAGTTAGTTTCCAAAACCACATGATGAACAACCTTTGTTTATTCACTGGCACGTGCCATCCATGTGTACGTCACCTAATTAACAAACACTTGGGCTTTATTTGGATCATATATAATCACATATACATCTCTCTCTATATATATCCATCACATTCACACCCTCTTTCACTCTCCACTTCTAACACTTGTATTTCTTTACCACTTCCTCTCTACTTATTAACTTAGCTTCTTCATTTATACATCCTCTATATGTATATGTATCATCCTTGACAGAGAAGAACCTAAATGGCGTCACCACCTCCTCCCGGGCCTGGGCCTGGGCCTGGGCCTGGACCCGGACCTCCGGGCCCTCCTCCATTCGTTGGACCTCCGGGCATTCTTCCCAACCTTTTCCAAGGACTCTGCAGCACCATTTCTTCTTGGTTCGTATAAGATTTAATATATATTTATTTATATATATAGGGAAAAAGAGATAGACAAGTACAACAGTGAGCTACATTATATGCAAGTATACCATATATTAATAATATAGTATACTGTTTACTACTATACTTTAAACAATGGTAGCAATGAACTCTTGAAAACTTACTATATTTTTCTATGCGTTTTGACAGCTTTTATGTCGTTTGCTGCTGTTGGTTGCTACAAGATTGTTTTGGTGGCCCACCTGAGCCTTCACTGGCTCCCGGTCCTCCGGCACCGGCTCCTGCACCGGCACCTGCACCACCACCACCACCACCGGCACCGGCTCCTCCTCCGCCGGGGCCATTTGGAGCATCTCCTGGTCCTCCAGGCCCACCTGGAGGTTTTGGGCCTCCAGGTGGCCCACCTGGAGGATTTGGGCCTCCGGGTGGCCCACCACGTTATTAGTTGATAATCACAACAATTCACAAGCTTAACTTGGTTGGTGAGGCACATTCATGCTCTAACAAAGAGGAAACATATGTTTAAAGCGTTTTTTGAAAGTCATGGATCGTCGTCCAGAGATTAGGTTTCTATGTTTAATTTAATAAAGTTATGATACAAATTGTTAGACTTTTTATATAATTAATTATCGGAAATAGAATATGATCGAATAGTATTTATGATTGAACAGCTTTATATTAAACATAAACAATTCTATATATTTGTCTTTCTAGTAATTGAACTGGAAGTGTAACAGTAAGTAACACTGACGAAGAATTGAGAAGAAAAAAGAGAAAAACATAAGCTATTAGCTACGTCAATTATATCGTTGCAGATGGAATTGGCCAGGTTTATGGGCTCACATTAACTATGTTTCATCCTCATGGACATTATAAGTTTTAAAGTTATTGTGTAGGCCCAAAATAAAAGTTAGGTTGTTGTAAAATATTAATAGACTATTATGGCTTTTTATTCAGATTTAAAAAAAAAAAAATCGCATGTATAGGCCTGAGTTTAAGTGCGTTTCAAAATCAATTTCAATCTCAAACTTTACAAATAGTCACAATTTTATATCTAAACTTAGACAAAAAAAAATCAAAATATATATTTTTTAATATAGAATTTATTTTCATTTATAATAATCTATAATAAAAAATAAATCATAATGGGAAGATGGGCAATTCGATGGCTGGATTCGATCCAAAGATGTTAGAATGAGTTCATGTGGGCCTCTACACAATCTATGATTGTTCACATCACACCATCTGGATTGGCCATAATGATATACTTCAATCTTCACTGGATAATAAGCTATTCAATTCAACAATAATATACAACTCAACATATATGTATATATATCTTATATTATATGGCTCCACCCTTTTCTGGTCGTCCACCTTTTAAAACTATAGTACAAAATTAATAATAAGAGGAAAATTATTATTTGATCCCTTCTTTTTTACTGAGTTAACGATTTAGTCTCTCATTTATTTTATATACATATTTGCGGGCCCGTTAGGGCACGCAAAGCCCCTAGTATATATATATACATACTACATAGTACATGGGGGATGCATCTGATCTGATGAAATTAATATCATATGCTTTTATATAATGTAACCTATCTACCCATATGACCATGTGGATGTTGAAGTCTTGCATTGCCATGCATCTCCACTTATAATTATTTAACAAATTAAAATACTTCAAAATAAATTATTTTAAAATATTGATCATTACCAAAATAATTTCTAAAACTTATTGCAATTGACGAAACAAGTTAAAACCATGGGAGGTTTTTACTTTGTTCTGAGTTCTTAGTAGGAGATTTTGATTTGAGTTTTCTATAATATTGAATCATAGGAATCAGCGGAGTAAACTACACTGCTGATAACAAAGTCAGTAATATACTTTGTGATGGCTAGAGTAAGAGTTTTAGGGTCAGATTGTGAGTGTACCTTAGTAAAAGTTTATGCTGATTTTTAAGTGATGATATTCTATTAGAGGAGATCTCAAGACTTATACATTGAGAGATCTATCTTTGAAGATTCTGATCCAATAATTGTAAGACTGTGAGAAACTTTGTGACATGTCCTGGTAATCCTTATCCACTAGAAGCGTCCTGTGTCTTGCTGATGATATCATAGACATGAAGACTGAGAAGACAAAGCTGGAGTGCTGGACCCATATGTTTATGAGTTTATTGTGAACAATATTTTATAAGTTTGAGTACATGTTTGAAAATTCCAAAATTGATTAGATACAAATATATAATAGATGAAAAGTAAAATTAAGGTTGAATTGAAAAGTATTAGATAAAGTTGAAGTTGATGAGTGTGGAAATGAGTCAGAGAGAAGGGAGAATAGTAAGAAGAGTAGGACGTGTGTATGTTGAGAATGTGTATAGCCTTTCATTCAATGCGTGGATGCCATCACTCTGATTTTCCTCACCCACCGTTTTTTAAACCAACTTGTTAATACCTCTTCATTCTCACCCTCACTCACCATCACCGACCACTATTTTGTTTTTTTTTTTTTCTTTTCAATATATACAAGTTTGAATACATTTAAAGGATTATCTTTAAATTAAATCTGACTTTTTTTAAAAAAATTATTATCATTTTCTGATTAAAATTAAGGTACATAAATACAGACGTTGAAAAATAAAATGATTAGCAAGTGTTGTTGGCTAATAAGTAGCATTTAGTCACTCTTCACATGTTTTATTGCTTAAATTAGAGTAGGAAATAAAATTGATTCACAGAATTTTTTATTCTTAAGCTCTATGCGTTTAAAGAAAAAACAAAGGAGGAACTTCTCTTGTCCATGTCACGATATCTCCATACGCAAAAGGATAATAAGATAAAAGATAAATAAATTGAATACGCTCAAAGCCTCAAACAAACAAAAAGTGCATCTCTGTTAAAAGAAGATAAAAATATAAATAATGTATACATTATCCAAATCAATGATTCATCCATCCAAAAAGAAATAAAAATTCATTTTTTTTTCTCAGGAATTGAAGTCCAATGAACTAATGACTTATGACTTGGAACAATTATTACACTAATGGTTTGATAAACAAAAAAACGTAAAATGTCTAAAATAAAATATTCATCACGTCAGTGGATGATGTTCCTTGAACCAAACATTATAAGTGACATAACTATAGTAAATAATTTGAAATCTGGTAAATGTAAGATTCTTTCATTGTAATTAATCACGTTTATGATATTGATCGAGTCTTAAGAATCGAGATAATGAGGTGTTAAATTACTATAAATAATTTTATATGTATAGAAGAAGAAGACAATTATGGAGTAAAATAAATAAAAAATTGAAATAATGAAAAGAAAGATGATCCACAGCATGAGAGGGTGTGCTGAATCCAACGTGTGTTTGGTGGTGAATGAAACAGTGTTACAGTATTATTATGCGGCTCAACTTTGGCCTCCTATGTCGCAACGACACGTGGCGTCTTGTTTGGCAAGCCTTTTTTCTCTGGTTTTTGTTTTACTAAACATCATGTCCATGGTGTCCCAGGTAGGAACCTTAAATACCACCATCACTCGCCTCCATTTTTCCCCAAAAACCTACAATCTCGTCTTTTTCGATCTCTTACTTTCCAATTTCTATCTTATCCTTTTTCATCTCTCTCAGATTTCGATATTCTTGGGCTATTTTTGAACTCCGTTTAATTTGTTATAATCTTGACAAGTGAGGATTTCAATCTAATTAGGTTATGGAGGTTTCTGTGTTTGCGAGCTCTCAAGTGAAGGTTGGAAAATCCGAATTGGTATGTAGGGAAGTGGGTTTCTGTAATCTTAAGGATAGTCGTAGGTTTTCGAATTCTAGGATTTGTTTTGGTCGGAGTTCAGCGTGGAATAAGTTGGGGATGCGTCTCACCGTAAGAGCTCTTCAATATGATGCCGTTATAGAGGACAATCAATCTCCTTCTGCTAAAACATCTAATTCGGTAAGCTTTTAATCTTATTATTTTTTAGAAACAATAGGGAAAGTAGGATTTTATATATATTTTGACTTTGATTAAACTATTCTAATTGTAAACGGCATGTAAGCTAGTTTTTTGTTTTTCCCCTAAAAGTTAATTAATTAGGATCTCAAATTCTCAATTCTCAAGGCTATCTAAAACAATACTTAAAAAAAGACTTCAAGATCTATTTATTCTTACATTCCTTTTTCCTGTTTATGTGGTTAATTTGAGTGAAGAAACTTACTTTCTTTTCGTTGTTGAATTTCCCTTTACAGTGCATTATTGTTCAAAACAGTTGAAGGAAAAAAATAAAACTGCATTCTCTTGCTAACTTTAATTGGTTTAGATAAATAATACAAAACTCTGAGAATCTGATATTCGTGCTTGAAGTTGAAGGACGTGAGCGTTTTAGAGATTTAATATGCTCCTACGCTAAACCTTATGCTAAATGTTTGACCAAAGAGTAAATTATTAATGTAGTCCTTAGATTTAGTGGATTATGTGAACCCTGTTATTTTAGTCCTTAAAATTTTTGAAATGTTTGACTTAGTCCTAATAAATTTATGACTTATGGCAATTTAGTTCCTCTAGTGACTAAATTGTATACTGTTGGAGTGTTTATAGAGGGGATAACTTGTACTGAGCCATGAAATTTCAAGGTCTAAACCAAACATTTTAGAAAATCAATGACTAAAATGACAGCGCCCATATAATTTGGAGACTAGAATGTCAAATTACTCTTTAAACAAATACCACAAACTTTTGGTTTTGGTTAATTCACATCTTTAAGGCAATAGAAACAAATACATCTAACATGGTTGAAATGTTAAAATGCAGGCGGAAGGTGTAAGGTTATTTGTGGGGCTGCCCGTTGATGCTGTTTCTCCTGACTGCAATTCAGTGAACCATGCTAGAGCCATTAATGCTGGCCTAAAGGCTTTGAAGCTATTAGGAATTGAAGGTGTTGAGCTCCCGATTTGGTGGGGGATTGTTGAGAAAGACTCCATGGGAAACTATGATTGGTCCAATTATCTCTCTATCGCCGAAATGGTTCAAAATGCGGGTCTCAAGCTTCATGTCACGCTTTGTTTCCATGCTTCTAAGAAGCCAAGTATACCTCTGCCCAAATGGGTGTCCCAGATAGGCGAATCTGATCCTAGCATTTTCTTTACTGATCGATCTGGACACCAATACAAGGAATGCTTGTCTTTTGGTGTTGATGAGCTTCCTGTTTTTGATGGCAAGACTCCAATACAGGTCTACCAAAGTTTCTGTGAGAGCTTTAAGTCTATGTTTTCTCCACTCATGGGGTCTACAATTACGGTAAGAATTTTTCACTCTCAGACAGTGTACAACCTTGTTACTGATAGATAAATATGTGTGACTGATGAAATCTTGATGTCTGTCTGTCTTGTAGGGAATTTCAATGGGTTTAGGACCTGATGGCGAGCTCCGATTTCCATCTCAACACCAGCTTCCTGATAATAACTCACACGGTGTTGGGGAGTTTCAGTGTTATGACAAAAACATGCTTAGTTTTCTAAAGCAATGTGCTGAATCATCTGGAAATCCTTTGTGGGGTCTTGGTGGTCCACATGATGTCCCTGCCTATGGCCAACCGCCAAATTCTGCGGGATTTTTCATGGATGGAGGGTCATGGGAGTCTCAGTATGGGGACTTCTTCCTTTCCTGGTATGCTGATATGCTTATAGCTCATGGAGATCGGCTCCTTTCCTTAGCAGCCGCGACTTTCAGAGACTCTGGAGTCACAACATATGGCAAGATTCCTCTTGTGCATTCTTGGTACAGAACACGGTCTCATCCTTCTGAGCTAACAGCAGGATTCTACAACACAGAAAACCAGGATGGTTATGAGCCTATTGCAAAGATGTTCGCTAAGAACTCATGCAAAATTATTTGTCCGGGGATGGAGCTGTCAGATGCTTACCAGCCACATGAAATTCTCTCGAGTCCTGAGTTGCTTCGGGCACAGATTATTGCAGCTTGCAAGGAGCAGGGGGTCAAGGTTTCCGGGCAAAATTCTTCAAACTTGGGTGCTCCTGAGGATTTTGAACAGATGAAAAAGAATTTATCTGGAGACTGTGTGTTGGACTTGTTCATGTATAACAGAATGGGGGCATATTTCTTTTCACCTGAGCATTTTCCTTCCTTCACCAGGTTTGTTCAGAGCCTTAATCAGCCAAAATTGCATACTGATGATCTACCTGAAGAACATGAAGAAGCCACTGAATCTCTAGTTAAGAGCTCAGAGTCAACCATGCACTTGCAGGCTGCCTAAAAGTTGTAAATTTGTATTGATGATAAGAATGTACATAAAAATTTGTTGTACCATTGCTTAAGAACAGGTTATTTTTTTTTTTTTTAAATGCAGACAAGATGCCTAATCACATGTACCTCAAGCGTGTAGTTGCTATTGTAGTGCTATTGAAAATTTGAAATGCTAAAAAGACCAATTCTTAGTAAAACTTGTTCATCTCCTTATCTCCATATGCCTCTCTTCAGCAACAACGAACATGCAGAATAGAAGTGTTATTTTGGACCAAGACATAGTTTTATTTGTTCAGTGAAGCGCAGCCTGGAACGATTGATCCTCTGATGATCATCCCAACTCAATGCCTCAGTCTCCTTTTTATTTTTATTTTTGGCTGACGAAGTAACCCTCAGTCTCACAATTTGACCTAACTTATTCTCGGCAACCATTATTACAAATTTGGGATTTTAAGAATTTTATATCAACTGACCTTTTTTTATGTACTTTCAACCTTAGTTTAAAACTTGTAAAAATTAAGTGATTCAGAATGGGAAGATATATCATGCTATATTTTGCAAGAACTAAATTATCAAGTTCAGTTTTACGAAAATACAATGTACTATTTCTTCCAAGCAGTAGTGACAATAATAATATAATAGACATCCTCAACAAATTTCTAACATGTGATTCTAAACGTTTGTAGTAGTATAGTTTCTTTTTATATTCTAAAATGCTTTTCTAACAGCATTCCAAAGACCATAAGCTACATAAAATATTCTTCTTTGCATATTAATGGGGTATACAAAAAGAATGAGAATATCAAAAGGGATGATTCATGGCACTTGAAGAATATAGTCTGCATCAAATTGCCACCGCTCTGAGGAAACATGTGTTACATGTAACCAAAAAACAAAACAGACAACAAAAAAGGAAACAAGAGAAATGGGACAAAAATGAATCGAACAGCTTGAGAAATAATACAATAAACGACTGTGTCGTTTTTCTTATTTCTGGCATTCCTGCAATTCTTACTGCAGGACATAATGCAACGGAAAATCGAAATAAATGGTAAATAAAACAGCCATTCAATGTTAATAGATATCGAAAGAAAAACTCTATCAAAATCGTCATTGATTTTCAGTCATGCTGGAGATAAACACTAAACATCAAGGAGTATTATCATATAGAGGAGCAGGCAGAAAGGGAAAGGGTGCAACAGAGGCATAAGCTACAGGTGGACGTGCTGGTTTTCCTTCTCTGGGATGCCTCCCCTTGTTCTTCCTGTAAACATTTTCGCCCTTCTGAACTGAAGTTTCCAGAGAGCTCTCAGATCCCTCTGTGTGGTCAACCAAGAGTTGGTTATCAGTTTGTCGGTGAATTAGAAGCCCCGACATGAATACAGGAAGATAAAGTAGACTGGCATGAAACATTCTTCTAGCCTTTTCTTTTGTACGGTCCCTATAGAATGAAAATGCTGTGGCACTTATTGCGGCAGTTAGTAGGAAGGACTCGAGACAAAACCATCCAGAAGTCACCCCCCCTGTAAACAAGTTTGGAAATATTGTAAAAGTGTCAAGATTCTTCTTGTAGCTGAGCTCATATCAAATGCAGAGCTGCAAACTGTATACAGTATCTATATTTCAACTATTTCAACTATTTCAACCCTTCATGTTAATGAAAGGATAATAATTGTATCTGAGGAGCTACTTTAATATTTTCTACTTGTGACAATACTTATGAGCATTTTTTCCAGAAATGAATTTAAGGTTTGGTGTGTAGAAGAAAAAATATGATGATTATCGAACTGATTCCAAGCCTGAGACTATCAACCCAAAATGTGGATAAATATTCTCTCTTAAATCATGTATATCCAATAAGATAATTGAAAAAACTTCGACTTCCATATATTATCACAGGTTTCCAAACTACGCCCATCCTGAAGTCTTCAAATTCTAATTTCTCACTCAGGTAAACATAGCCCAAATGAGGCCCTTATCTTTTGGTGCATAAGAATGGTAGTAAGAAAATCAGGCCCTTATTTCATTCATAGAACTTTGATGCCATGTACGCACAACTAATGAACATTTTGTAAATATCAAGACTTTCTATTTTCTAATTAAAAACTCAAAAAAATACTATTCAAATAAGGTCTCCTAGTCCTGTGAAAGTACTTGAATGAACACTTGCAGCATAATTAAATATCAATAATTTAAACAAAAGCAAAATAATACTAATAATAGGAAATCACTACTCACAATCATATGCCAAGAATCCCAAAGGGATTAGATATATAGAGTTCCTCAAAGCCACTAGTGCTGTTCTCCGACCAGACGCATCCGCAAGTGAGTACATCTTAAACCTAAATGTATATCACATTAATTGATCAGTGAATGATATTGTATAGTGAAAAACATAAACCATCAGTAAACAAAAAATATATATGGTAGAGAGTAGGCCATCGACAAACTGGAAAATCAGCAGAACAAAACCCATAGTTGACTGGTATAAAAAGAAAGGTGATATGCTAATACAAATCTCCATTATTTGACAACAAAGGATTTAAGCATATATCAGGATGCATCAGGTTAGATAGGCAGAAGCATTCAACTGAACCCATATGTGAATCACTGGGAATTGGTGCTGTTCATGAACAAATCATGCGGCCAAAACCGGAACAAAGGGTGTGAACGGTGAGCACTTAAAACTTAAAACAAAACTCAAACTAGGGAAGCACCAAAAAAACTTTCATATAACAATGGGATAATCCCTACAGATAACTAAATTTGAGCATACCCTCCAGCAGCATAGTCATTGCGGCACATGTATGCAAGGGCCATAAAATGAGGTATCTGCCAAAAATACAAAGCAGCTGGAAGAATTAATCCATTTAGTGAAATATCACCAGAAGCTGCAGCCCATCTGAAATTTAAAAGAAGAACCAAATGTGAGAGGTAGAAGTAAACATGCTTTCGTGAACATAGCATATATACACTGGAGAACATTTTAGAACAAGAAAAAAGGAAAGGAGAAGTAAACTATCCATAAGGTTTAAAAGCACTTTCAGGAGATTAAGTGGCAAATTATATTCCTTCTCAGCATTTAACTCTTTTGTGATGTTTGACTTCAATTTATTGTTCCTCTTGACAAATAAGCAGAGGCAGCCAAACACTAACAGGACCTTAAGATTCACAAGATATAATAGCCAAATATTTAACCAGTTCACATGTCACCTTAAAAAAGAGCTAGAGCCTAGAGTACTAGAGTTCATTGGATACAACACAGCAATTACTCTAATTCCCCACCTACCTGAGAATTATAATTTATAAGGTACTTACATGACATTTTTTATAAAAATTTAAGCAGAAATTTCACAAGAGAGAAGAGAGGGAGGGGGGAGTACACTACACTAGGGGTAGGGAAAAGGATCCTCCATAACAATATTGCATAATTTCATGAATTATAAATTATAAATCAAATATATATGGAAAAGGGTTCTCTTCATTTATCACTGAGCATGCACAACAATGCGTGGTCACATAAAGAAAAAGAGAGAGTGAGGACCCGAATACATAAAACGCCTGATTAATCAAAATTTGCCAACATTTTACTCTGAAACAATCTGAGCAAAATGACTTCAAAAGAATTTATTATACCATGCAGCCAAAAGATTAGTCATATATGTTATCATCTTGAAATTGCCATGCGTCAGAAATAAAATAGAAAAATTGCAGAGAATCTACCCCAAAAGCGGTGGAATAGCACCAACAACTGCCCCAACCCATGTATTCACGGGATGAATCTGCTTCAGCGGTGTATATACAAATGCATACAAAGCCAGGTTAGAAGCTCCAAGCCCAGCAGCTAACATATTAGCCTGGAACAACCTTGTCATAAAGCAGCAATATTAGTCCCTCAAATCGTTTCATAGACCATCGAATATTTGACAAGATTTCATTAAGAAATACATACTAAAATAACACGCAATGAAAAACATTAGCAGATTATTTTTGCTACCTTTGTTGCTAGCAAAGCTGTGCCAACCAAACCAACAGAGGAAGCCCAATTAACTGCATGGGGAATTGTAATGCGTCCTGAGGGTAGTGGCCTTTGACTTGTTCTTTTCATTTTGGCATCATTATTTATCTCAAACACCTAATAAGACAAATTTATCACATAGATTCAATGCCCACAAAGAACCTCAGGCAGAAGGATGGAACAATGAAATGCACAGATCTTATGCTGATCATGCATTTTCATGGGTATTAGTCTTTGTGAACTTTCATATCTTGATGAAAAGTAAATCCAATAACTCAGTTTAAAAGAAATGTTATAGAAGAAACTTAAACGAAATATAATAACGAATGTACTCCAGCAGCATAAGATGCTTATCCCCAAGAACCAACCTGATTTAAAGTACTAGCAGAGGCAGCAACCATCATGGTACCCATGCAAGTCCAACAAAGTGCTGGGAAATCTATACCATTGCTACTCCCTAAGACAAATCCAGTCCCAGATGTTGCAACCACAAGCATGCTGGAATCAATGAAAAAAAAGTCGAATAATAAAATGTTAACTCATTTTCACATAATCATTGCTACAAAATGATATTAAGTGGATATAGCGATGCAAGGGGGCAAGTTCGTCAAACATTTCAGGGGGGGCGATAGTTCCTGATAGTGAAGAGATATAATAACATTCAAAGTTCAAAAAAGATTAAAAGCAAAAAAAAAAAAATATGACGCGTTTAAGTATAGCTTCTAGCAAGAAACATTTAACAACTGCAGGGAAAAAATTAACATCACTTCATTAGCAATGTTTCAATATATATATATATATATAAGCTTACATTGAAGATTGCACCACTGTATGTAAGTGCTCAATTCATAACAAATATGTTCATGTCTGAATATTGAGACAAAGACTGACGGGGTGGGGGGAAGGACTTTCCTTCCTGGTAAGATATTTTCCAATTTTCTTTAGATTGTTTCTCAAAGAGGCCATTTTCATTTCTTTTATGGTAACAAGAAATAGAAGGGAGGGGGAAGAAGAAGGAGATTGCAACTTCCTTGGCCTGACATAACTGCACTGCACCAAAATTTTTAATCTATATGATCATCAGACCTACTTGAGTAAGGTACTAGCATGCTACAGGCAATGGTAGGAATAACAGCAAGTATAAAATAAATAAAGGGGGTACACGAAGCAGAGGTCATTGCTATGTTTGAATTTAGTAGCAATTCACACGTTAAATAGACACCAATTTCCAAAGCCCCTCAAGCTAAATAGACACCAATTGCTCGAAAGTGTGTCATCAATCTTTTCTTATCAGATTTCAAGCAATTTACGATACCAGTTGCAACAAAACAGTTATCCCAAGCCATTTATTCTCCAAAATCACATACGATGACTAGATAATAACGCCAAGATAGAAATGTATTGCAACTGGAACATGGGTCAGCAAAAACCAATCTATAAAACCTGGTCGCCAGCATCGCAAGAAAGGGGAAATGAATGGGAAATTTTTGAAAAGCTGACCTGAGACGAGCCTTAGAAAGCTCCCAATAGCATCGGCTATAGTGGCGAGTCAAGTGGATGGCTTTGGACGCCGAAGCAGAGAGGAGGGATGTAAGATCGAGGGCACTGGCGGAAGAGGAAGAAGAACATACAGCTGGAATGGCATCGGATTTTGGAAATCCGAGCTTCAAGGGATCGGAAGGAGCATTGGAATTGGGAATGGAAGACGATGATGAGTGGAGATGACGAGAGTGAGAGAGAAGAGAAAGACGAAGAACGCCGTCATCGGAGAAAGTGAGGGAATTAGGGTTCAGAGAGGTACATCGATGAAGTTTGGTGTAGAAGCGGAGATAACTCCTCATCCTGCCGCGCCACCGGAGGAACAAGGCGATCCGAAACCACCAACAGAACAAAACCAGAGAGAATATTGAAGATAACTAGAGAAAAACCCAAGTTGTTTTTACTTTTTAATTAATTATTGGGTCAAAATCTTATTTTGGTCCCTAAACCATAGATTGATTTTCATTTTCGTTCCTAAATATTTTTTGTTTTGTTTTTGTCCTTGAAACCTTTTTACTTGTTTGGCTAAAGTGCACTTTTCGTTCCTATTTTTTGTTTTTGTCTCATAACTTTGGCAAAGGTTTTAATTTGGTCCCATAACTTTTTTTGTTGCAATTTTGGTCCCATAACTTTTGAAAACGTCTCACTGTTAGTCCCAATACTGATTTGCATTCATTATCTACCGCTAAAAATGATCTGACATATTGAGATGGATGATGACGTGGCAAATATGGATGAAGTTATGGGACGGATGGAAATCAGCTTTGGACCAACAATGAGACATTTTTAGAAGTTATGAGATCAAAATTGCAATAAAAAAAAATTTTGGGACCAAATTGAGACCTTTGCAAAAGTTATGGAACCAAAATTGCAAAAAGAAAAGTTAAGTGACCAAATTGAAACTTTTGTCAAAATTATGGGACCAAAATGCACTTTGACCTAATTGTTTTGTTGTTAGTCCCCATCGTGATTTCACCTGGTTTTTATTATTACTTCTGAGTTAAACTTGAGCTAAACTTGACTTTGACAATTTTTCTCCTATATCTTAACAATAGTTGACAAAGAGGAAAAGAAATTCCTTAAAAATTTTTAAAAAATTACAAACTTATTTTCAATTTATGACTATTTATGACTAAGAATAAAAAAGTTTCTTTCTCTCTATCAACAACCTTATTAGAATGAGTATGAGAGAAAAATAATTCATTATCAAAAATACTGATATAAATAATAAGGAATCGTGTTTTAAATTAACGGTGAAACTGAAGAAATTTAAGAATTAAAATAGAAAAGAAAATAATTTAGGAATCAAAACAAAATCTATCTTATAATCTAGGGACCAAATTGGTATTTTAACCCTTTTATTACTATTACTATTGTTTTTTTCTTTTGGCCAGATATTACTATTATTACTATTACTATTGTTATTATTACTGATTTATTTATTTCCTTCTTATTTGAGATGTAAATGTATGATTAACGAATAATATATCAATAATCAGATTAAAAATTAACTTATTTATCATATATCGATCAAAGAAAAATCTTCCTACATCCTCATTAATCAGTCGAATCCAAAAACAAGATTGCATGATGAAAAAATTAATGGATGATTTGGATTGGGCTCATAAAATAGGATTGGATCTCAGATTTGGGCTGGACCGACCTTTCCCTGAAAATTCAAGTGCCGGTCTACTCCCTGCATCTCACATAAGAATGTTGAGTTGAGTATGTTGTCACTCTTTTATGTTGCCAATATGTTGAGTATGTTGAAAAAAATGGCACGTGTCTTTTAATATTGTGTAAGAGAACCGGTTTTAGATCTTCATTTACGTGGGTGTGTTGTCTAAAATTAATTATTCTCTCATATATATGTCATTGTGATATGTTCTAACAGTGCTTGGCAATATTAGTATTGTTAAATTTATACCTTGGAGTATTTTCTTGATGTACATATGGCCTACTGTCAATTTGGTTTTTGAAAATTGAAAGTGAAATAGTTAATTATGAGAGCTCAGCTTCACCAACACCACGTACGGGTATGGCCCATAATTGTTTTGCTTTTCAAGTGATAATAATAACTGACAGTAATATAACTAGTACATGTTAGAGAAAATTTCAAACAAGTTGAAGTTTCTCTAACATTATATTACTGTCAGGTATTCGTTTCTCTAACATTTATGATCATGACGATGAACAGGGTTTATTAATTGGTACATATATTTTCAACGAACGTAAATGGGAAAGAACAATACCCTGTTCATCGATGAACATAAATGCATGCATGACTTTGATTATGCCATTAATCCAATGTTCAAGATTATCAAAGACTTTAATTCACTCAAGACATTTTAATGAATCCATTGATCAAAATATTTGAACACAAAAATACAATTATTTCAGAGTTTCGTGATTCAAACTATATATGATGTTGGGTAATTGATTGAAAATGCAAGTAGGCGAGGTTTTAAGAAGTGTCACATTGCTTGATTAGTAATTGTGAATTTTGTTTTTAAGAAATCCCACGTTGCTTAGTTAGTAATTGTGAGAAGGGCTCAACTATTATAAAAAGAGGCTTAAGGCAAGTTTACAACTTACAAGTACATCAAGTTTGACTTTTAAATTTATTCCTCTCTTTTATTTTAGAGTTCTTCTATTGTAGAGTGTGAAATGTGTAGTTAAATAGTTGTTTTATGAGAATGTGGGTGTACTTAGAATAAGGGTTAAGAAAATATTGTGTGATCTAACAATTTTCATATAGTATTTTTCTCTAGTTGTCTTTTAGCAACGGTCGTGGTTTTTTCTCCGATTTGAGATTTCCACGTTAATTACCCTTATGTTATAATTGTGTTTTTTCATCTTATTTCTATAATTATTCTCAAATCGGGAAAAATTTTATTTTTATAAATATTATTATTTTCCCAACGTATGATAATACGATACATGATTTCGTCTTATAATTTCTATGACAAACAAATTATTTATATATGCTCAAACGAGTTCAATTAATTATATCTACAATTTCAGTGGCTTTGGTGTTTACACTAATTAGAACTAAACTTCAGTGCAATTTCAAAGATACCGACATCTGATAAATTAAAGCTCAAAAAGACGTATAAGATTGGGAGCTCCTCATTAGATGGACAGATGGTGATAATGTTATATTTTTTGAGTTATTTTATTTTTTTGAATCAAAGCAAACCTTTGAATTGAGAGAACACTTAGGGTCTTTTTGGGGATTTCAAAATGTCATCCAATCTCATCTAAGTGGATGAGATGAGATGAAGATGAGATTAGATGAGATAAAAGTAATAGATTAGTGTTTGGATGATTTGAGAGGAAATGATGTTAAATAGGGTGTGAAATTTTTTTTTTTTGACAAAGAATAGGGTGTGAAATTATATAAAAGGGTATGTAATGATTATGGTTAGTTGAAATAAGTTTATAGATTTTTTAAATTTGTATAAGAGTAGAAATGGTAGGAAATAATGAGATGAGATGAAGATAATGAGATGAGATAATAGGTGTTTGGGTGTGGTTTGATTGGAATGATATTGAGATGAGATGATCTTGGAAAGCGTGAGGATGAGATATTTTTGGATGATGGGTTTTTGTTCCATCTCATTGGATGAGATGATGGACCAAAATGAAATTAACAATAAAATTATTTTAAGAATACAATTTGGTTCATAAATTTTTATTGATCCAATAATCAGTCCTTAAGATGTGTAAATTATAACTCAGGGCCCATAGAAAATCGCAACCATCAATAATCGGGTTTATTCATGAAATTCAATGACAAAAAAGTAACAAACAATAATTTGGGGACTAGAATGCAAATAACATGGAAATAGTTTTAACTAATCTCATAGTTTGATAAACAAAACAGAACGAGAAATAGTTTTAACTCTTTTCAATTTTTTCAAAAAACTTCATTAGATATATTTAAAAAAAAAAGAAGGATTGAACTGACGTTCAGACTCAAAAATATAACAAATATTTTGATGACCGAAATGAACTTATCTCATAGTTTGAAGACTAGACTGCCAACAAATGTGAATATACAACTTTTCCATTTTTTTCACTTTTTTTTTAAATATGTTATAACGGATTTAGAAGAAGATTGTATCTTAACAAAAATTATTTTGAACTAAAATATATATTTTAATAAAACAAATAAAAGAACGTTGGGACAAAAAAAAACAACACTACACCATTTTATTTATTCTATTTTTTTAAAAAAAATGTAATAACGGGACTAGAAAAATATTGTACCTTAAAAAAAATTTGGATTCAATTATATATTTTACTCAAACATATAGAAGAACATTAGGACAAAAAAAAAATAAAACATTACAATTTTCTAGCTACCCATGATTCGAATTAAAAAAATAATAGACACGTGGAAACTTTTGTCTTTTTTCAACAAAAAAATTATTTTCCATTATCCAGAGTGTATAATCATCGAATAATTTTGGACACGAATATAGAACAAAAAATAGTCTGAGGACGACAATGAAACTAATTGCATAGTTTGAGAAAAAAAACTAAACAAAAAATAATTTTAAGAGCCAAGGAAACTGAGCTCATAGTTTGAGGACTAAAATACCTATAAAAGTGAAGATAGTTAATTTTTTTCTTTTTAAAAAAAACTACATTAAAGAGAATGGAAGAAGATTATAACTTAAAAAATATTTTAGGGATTAAATTGTATATTTTACTCAAAACAAATAGAGGAATATTGCAACTAAAAAAATAATAATATTGTAAATTTTTTTTTAATTAAATTAATATAAATTATAATATATATATATATATATATAAGAATGTGGGTGTGGGTGTGTGAAAGAGAGAGAGGTGTATATGTGTGTGTGAGAGAGAGAGAGAGAAAGGAGTTTGTGAGTGAAAAAGAGAAAAAAAAATGATGAGAAATGATAGACGAAGAGAGAAAATTATAAGTGTAATAAATGAGGGTATGTAAAATTACTATTTTGTCTAATTCTTTTTTTCTATATTTGTATTAAAGTATAGGTAATTATAGGTGTATGAGTAGGGATAGAGTAGTAATTGTAAGAGAAAATTAGATGATATTGTGAATGAGATGATGATGTGGATGAGATGAGATGGAGGTTCCAAAAAAACAACAAACCATTACTGTTCATCCAATCCGAAGATGAGATGATGATTGAATGAAATGAGATCAGGATATTGAGGCTCCCAAACATGCCCTTAGATATAATAAGACAAGTGACACTAATAAGCTCACTTCTAAGGTGCGTTTGATACGCAATCATTTCAAATGTTGTAATATCTCAAATATTGTGGCATGTGATACTATAGTATAAGATATCTAATATTTATAATATCAATATTTGGTATGACAATACTAGATATCAGAGATGTAAAATGGGTATATTTAGTACTTTCTCGTGAATAACATTAATTTTATTTAAATTTCTATGTTTATCCCTATTAATATTTTCAAAACATATATTGGTATTTTCAAAATAAATATATAAATAATTATACAAAAAATATATTTATTTATATTTCTATACTAAAAATATATTATTTTATAATACTGATAAATAATAATAATATAGTAATGAGTAATTTTAATATAAAAATTGTCTAAATAAAATATCATCAACCAATTATCTAAATAAATATCATAATAAAGTCTAAATTACTAAAAATTGAAATAATTCGGGGAATGAGTCATATATTTTGATTATTCATGAAAAATTAGTTAACTCCTTATAAATTTAGGGTCAAATAGTAAGTTTTATTGAAAAAAACAAATCAATAGAAAAGGATAAAATTGTAACTTTAATTGAAAAATATTATTGCAAACTCTCTCATATGAGATAACACAATTTTTGTGTTGGCATCAGATGATACCTTTTTTTCTGTCATCTAATGACAGAGTGTCATTTTAGATGTCGACGTATGAAGACATTATGATGTTATAAAACCTCACACATAAAAGATATTATAATATATAAGATGATCGGTATGAGATGACAACATACCCAAACGTACCCCTAATTGGTTAAGTTTTGTGATTAGTCGGCCCCTTACTCAATATCAAATGTGGAATATCCATCTACTTTTTGAAATATATAATTGAGATATCATGTATAAATTAATCAGAGTTAGCGTGATTTGGTCAGTAAAAATCAGTATAATTTCTAATTATAATGTAAATTCTGAATAAATTATTGTGCATGTCAATTATTCTAGATGTCATACGTGTCGAATTAATTCTAATGGGAGAAGTCAACTTACGAAAGAACGAGTTTAACTCGTGATTGCTACATTAAGCAGCAAAAAAGTCCAGTCCAGAAAATGATGCGCATAAACAGGAGAGACAAAGGAAAAAGAATATTTATGCTGACCATAAAAAATGAATGACGAAAGGCTTAGAAAGTAGGTTTATTTCAATTTTCATATCAACAATGGCTCCTATAGTTTTGACTTTTGACTACGCAATACATATATCTTCCACGCACTCAATTAATTTGTGTAGTGTAGTAAATTAATACGACACTCAAAGTTTATAATTTACTATATTTTTTTATAAAACGGTTGGTGGGCTAGTTTCACATTTAAAAGTGAAATTGACAGAGTTTTTCTTTATATATTAAACATTTTTTTTTGGCCATTATAAAGAAAAGAAAAAAGATATTAAGAAGAAAAAACGCCTAGAAAATAAATTTATCTCATGCCTGAAGAGTTAGACATCGTTGAAGGAGCCAACCGATCCAACTTCGAAAAATGAAGAACAGAGAATGGGGATACAGAGACCCGACTAATGAGGCACATCCTCTAATTAAGAAACTCCTTTTGCTAGCGAATCCGTAACAAGTTTAGAAGATCTGCTAACAGTAGAAAAAGTCACCATGAGAAATGCAACCAAAGATTAGAAAAAATCATCCATAAGTGCAGAAGAATTCCAATGATAACCAACACCATAAATGTTAACATTCTTTACTATATCTAATAAATCAAATCCAATCAAAGTGCCAATATCTCAAAATTCTCATACTAATTACAAAGAATAAGTAGAGAGAGTATTCTCCCATACAATTAAAGATGTAAAGAATAATTATATCTTTTAAACACTAAAAAATGTAAGGAGTAAGCATTTCTTCTTCTATAATAATTTCAATAGCTTTCTTCATAGATAATAGAAGGAGAAAAAGTTTAAATATTATAAAAAAAATAAAAATAGTGTGTGAGGAGGGATCAAATATAATCGAGTATAGAATTTCTCCCCATGCATAAATATATATCATGTCTTATCATGTGATTTAAAAAATCTGATGTGTCAATCTATGATGTATCCGTGTCCTATATCAGTATTCATCCTTCATACTGATTAACAAACTACAATATTGTTTTTTTAGAGAAGCGCCTTTTATTTTTATTTTTTTCGGCCGAAGAGAAATGCCTTTTATTCGTTTGTCGCGTTGCACATTGAGTAATAAATTGAAGAAACCTTGACTAATTCAATGAAGATAAACGTGTGGAAGGAGTGTGCTTGTTTTAACTAATTTGGTTTGATTAATGATTAACTAATGAGACGCTAAAAACACACATATACAGGAGACAAATTAAACCAAAAGAAGGTTGATGTGTCTGCTGGTAGAAAAAAAAGAAACGAAGTTTTACACATAGCCTTCCTTGTATTGTATATATGTTAATTGATGATTAGTACATAATTGATAGACAAAATCTTAGTAGGTGGCGTTTTGACTAACGAAACCATAGCTTTATATATGGTAAATAAAACACTATAATATTCAGAGTAGAAAAAGCACATAACGTAACATACACTACAATATTAAAGTAGAAAAAAACATCTCATCATCCTTCACCATTCACCGAATGGTCGCAATCACCAACATATTGGTTTTCTCTTTCAATGATTATATATATTTTTTTCTATCCAAACGTTTTCCTTTTTTTTTTAATCAATTAATTTTATATAATCTGATCTTGTGACATTTATCCAGCTATATAACTTTGACATATACAATAATACTAAATTACTAATTAAGGAAAATTTATTATTTTAGGGTGGATTTAGCCCTTTAATTCATTGATCAATTATGTATTTTTCTCATCAAGCCAAACATTCATGTTTTCTATAAATAAAAATTTCTGTAACCAAACAGCTCTTATAAATATATAACACGTGGACGGCTAGCTATAACAGTGGCATGCATGTACATTATGGCAAAAAAAAGGGGTTAGTTTTAATAAAATTATTTTTAACATAAGAAAATAAAAAAGAAAAAAAAATAGTGGGGAGATTAAGTAATTCCCATTACTTCAAATAAAATAATTAAAATTTTTATTATAGAATATAATAAAATATTTTTGTTATTTTTTTAAAAAAAAATTTAAGGTCAATATAAAATTCTACTAAGGTCATATTAAGATTTCATATTTGTTATTAAACATTAATTAATATTTGAATAAAATGACTAAAATAGCTATGAGCCTATGATGCATACCATTATATACAAATACAATTATGAGGTGATGTAATCTTTATTTTTTAAATAATTTAATGATGAAAGATATTAAAAAAATAACTTTTTAACTAATTAAAACTGTATACGTAGTTACATCATTAGTTGCATGCAATGTCCAGATTGCATCATAGCCTAACCTTATTTCTAAAGAGTTAAGTTTCAAATAGTTACGAACAATTACTTTTAAAAAATTATTTATTTTTATGAATTATTATGAATATTTCCTAATTATTTATTTATTTTTGTATAAATTTAAGAGTATCCACTTTCGAAAACATGATTAATCCTTTCGTCAATTCCTCCACTTAAGGATGATAAATATTTTTTCATCAAGTATTTAATATGAAAGATCAAATAATTATTTTTACTATATTATCCATTTTACATACAGGTATAAGACTACAAGGATGATAAAGATTTTTTTATCAAGTATTTAAATAGAACGAAAAAAAAAACTTATTTATGAAAGATCAAATAATTATTTTTACTATATTTTTATATTCAATTTATCTTATTTCAAATAATAATACTAGTATTTTCAATGGCCAAAAATTGTAGTTTATCTTCAATAACATAGGATAGGATAGGATAGTTTATTTTTTTTGTCTTTTGTTATCTTTGTATTTTCAAAGGCCAAAAGATAAATCCGAGTATGTCACAGGGTCAGCGGCGGTTCCAGATTTTACTACCTACAAAAGAGATTTCGTGTGAAAAAGTGTATCATTTCTTAAATTTATTGGCTTTAAAATTTCAGACTTATACATGAGATTAAAAAAGAAGATTATATTATGTTCGCCATAATGCTTCAAATCAAGTTTCGTATAAAAATCTTTATTCCATGTAGGATGGTAAACTGATGCGTATTAGTTAATTTTTTTTTTTTGTCAAAGAAAAAACAAAAAAAAAAAGAGACGATGATTTATTTTTGAAGAATCAGAAGTCAGGGAAGAAGTTAACCGTAGAAACACTAAGAAACCAATATAAGAGAATTGAGGTACATAGACTCGACCAATGAAATACATCCTCTAAGAAACTGTCTTCGCAAGCTAAACTGCTACAAGGTAAGAAAATCTACAAAAAGCATAAAGAGTTATCAAATGGAAACCAACAACATACCGGTGAACAATCTTCATCATAGATAAACACGTAGACTCATTAAAATCTTATATACACTCAAAGATGCACAAAGTACTCATGTTTCCCATACACAAATAAGGATAAATGATATCATATAATGAAAGAAATATAACTTAATATTAAAGAAACATAAAAAGGAGATACTAAGATATAAGAAAAGAGCAATTTTGAATAATTAAAATTGTCCTCATCAAGAGATGAAAAAACTGTTTTTCTTTTTCGCAGTAGTTGAAGAAAAACTGCTGCAGAGAAAATGGAGAGAAATCGCTGCAGGGTAATCTATTACTTATTTTATCTTTAATTTAATAATATATCTGTTTAGATTATCATATTCCATATCTTTTTTATGATTAAAATTGTCTACTTAAGTTTCTATTTTTAAAAATATTAAAAAATAGAAATATAAATCTATACCATTATTATATATGAATTCAAAAATTTTGTTCGTAGATCGTCAAGTTTTTATATAATAATAAGATAAAAAATAATTTCTTTAAGTATATTTTAAAATTTAAATATCTTCCCGGCTACTAGTAATTTCTTACCTATTTATTGTAAACTATTTCATAACTATATATATTTTTAAAATCAAATAAGTTTTCATTAAAATATCTTATTCCATATTTTTTATTATATATATTTTCTTAAATAATTCTTTTTATGTCATTTTATAAATTTTAGATTTTGTATATTTTATTAAATAATTCTATTTATATCATTTTATTATATGGTAATTTATTATTTTTTAAATATTTTCACGGTTAATTTATTTTATAATATCATATTCTTTAGAAATTAAATGATCGTTTTTTTTTTCTGGTTTTTCTTATAATGGCAAAAAAAAGTGTAAATGTACATCATCTCATTCATCATCGTCTATTGAAAATGTACAATTCATCGTATCGACCTTTTGCCAAAAGTCAAACTTTTATTCGGAAAAAAATTATAAAAACTAACATTTACTCTATGATGAGTTCGAGGTCGATAATTTAAACAAAGCGTATATGTATTTTAAAAATTGAAAATGATTGAAAAAAATAGAGGATGGGGTCCGGGGGGAAGAAAAGACAACACAATTGACAATTTATTATGAGTTGTGAAAGTAACTGATAAATCCTAACAGAACCATATAATATTAATTATATTTCCTGTTTTAGTTAGGAGGAAGGAAATCAATATATGCAATTGATGAAGTTTTTGGATAGCTACAATTGACTATAGAAAACTCCATTCATGTAATATATATATTTTCTTTTGAGAAAACTACCAAATTGGTCCCTGGATTATTGGCTCACTGACAGATTGGTCCCCAAATTTAGGATTTTGACAAATAGGTCTCCGAATTTTTCTAACGAGTCAAATAGGTCCCCGAATTTTTTTAACGTTAGTCAATTAGGTCCCCGAATAACATGCACAGAAGGACCTATTTGACAAATGTTAGAAAAATTCGGGGACCTATTTGTCAATTTTCTAAATTCGGGGACCAATCTGTCAGCGAGTCAATAATCCAGGGACCAATTTAGTAGTTTACTCATTTTCTTTTTGTCTACATGCAAATGTGTCTCTGATAGTCTAATCTCTTACACATTCTATTTGGTTATAAAATTATAGGCAAAACACCATTTTGTGCCCCTAACGTTTGCAGTGATTTTCAGTTATGCCCCTAACGTTTCATTTTGTTCAGGCGTGCTCTCAATGTGAAACTAACGTTTCAATTATGCCCCCAATTTTGACTTAATGCCCATGTGGCAATTTTTTTTACTTATGTGTCATTTTTTTGGTCTGACTTGAATACGTGGCATGATGACTGGACATTCCTATTTTTTTTCCACCGTGGCATGATGACTGGATTTACATTTTTGAATATAAAAATTGAGTAAACTAGCAAATTAGTCCCTGGATTTACATTTTTCATCATCTTCATTCATTTTAGTCCCAAATCCTCAAAATAAAATTGTAAACTGTCACAAAACTCTTCCAAACATTTCAATTTAGTCCTTAAAAGTATTAAAAACCCTAAACTCTAAAATTCTAAACCCTAAAAAATCTAATTTGAGCAATTAGGTCCCTCGCCCATTCTTATCCCATTATTCTCAATTCCCCCTCTTTTCATCATCTTCATTCATTTTAGTCTCAAATCCTCAAAATAAAATTGTAAAGTGTCTCAAAACTCTTCCAAATATTCTAATTTAGTCCTTAAAAATATTAAAAACCCTAAACTCTAAATACTAAAAACCTAAACCCCTAAATCCTAAAACCCAAAGAACATCACAATTTTTTTTTCATCTTCATCCCAAATATCACCATTATTATCATCGTAAGCTTAATTCTTCCACAATCGTCCTCATCATCCCACCCACACACTTTCCCTTCACATACTCTTTCTTTCATGGTGGCATTCACATCATCGCTTATCGCCAAAACAGGCCTCGTTCTGTTTCCCCCATCACACCCTCAACCCCTTTTGTCTCGCAATCGAAGAACAACAAGATCTAATGGAGTGAACCTGATGGTCGCGACGGAGACTCAAAAGCGAACGGCCGAAATGGGTAAACGACGACGGCGACGACGAGTTTTGATTGTCAGTCGCGGGAATTCTCTCGGAATTTCTTCGAAATTGAAAGAAACCCCAAATTTTCGCCCCCAATTCGAATTTGAACCCTAGGAAATAAAAATTTCTCGAATTCTCGTTGAGATTCGAAGAAGCTCGTCTCAGATTGGTTGATTGATTGAGAATGTGAAATGAATGAATGAATCTCGCGACGCCCAAAATGGTCGTGAACTTGAAATCAAACCCAGAAATTGAAGAATCGAGTGAGAGAATGTTTAGGGGTTAGGGTTTATAGTTTGGGGTTTAGGGTTTAGGATTTTAGGGTTTTTAATACTTTTAAGAACTAAATTGGAATGTTTGGAAGAGTTTTGGGACACTTTACAATTTTATTTTGAGGATTTAGGACTAAAATGAATGAAGATGATGAAAAGAGGGGGAATTGAGAATTATGGGATAAGAATGGGTGAGAGACCTAATTGCTCAAATTAGATTTTTTAGGGTTTAGGGTTTAGAATTTTAGAGTTTAGGGTTTAGAGTTTATAGTTTTAAGGTTTAGAGTTTAGGTTTTAGGGTTTTTAATACTTTTAAGGACTAAATTGAAATGTTTGGAAGAGTTTTGGGACACTTTAAAATTTTATTTTGAGGATTTGGGACTAAAATGAATGAAGATGATGAAAAAGAGAAACACTCAGTTTTCTTTGAGTAGCAAAATCACCATCCATATTACCCTTTCTTACAAAGGGAGAACTACTGAAATTAGTAATTAGTAATACTTTATGAACGTTTTAGAAAGGTCTAATTCTCCCTAAAAGAGTTCTCAAGAGAAGAGCGTTGCCTAGTATATATATATAGAGTTAAAAGGTCTTTTAACTAAGCGATGTGAGACTTTAACACGCCACCCTCACGCCTGACTCGGGTGTGAAGTCAACGGGTTATTCCCAAGGCAGCCCACAGTAAGGCTCATCTATCCCACACGCCCAAACCTAGCTCTGATACCATGTAGAAAGACCTAACTCTCCCCAAAAGAGTTCTCAAGGGGAGAGGGTTGCCTAGTATATATATAGAGTTAGAAGGTCCTTTAAACTAAGCGATGTGGGACTTCAACACGCCCCCCTCACGCCCGACTCGGGTGTGAAGTCAACGGGTTATTCCCAAGGCAGCCCACAATAAGGCTCATCCATCCCACACGCCCAAACTGAGCTCTGATACCATGTAGAAAGACCTAACTCTCCCCAAAAGAGTTCTCAAGGGGAGAGGGTTGCCTTGTATATATATAGAGTTAGAAGGCCCTTTAAACTAAGCGATGTGAGACTTCAACACGCCCGACTCGGGTGTGAAGTCAACGGGTTATTCCCAAGGCAACCCACACGCCCAAACCTAGCTATGATACCATGTAGAAAGACCTAACTCTCCCCAAAAGAGCTCTCAAGGGGAGAGGGTTGCCTAGTATATATATAGAGTTAGAAGGTCCTTTAACTAAGCGATGTGGGACTTCAAGAGACCTTGCTCCTAAAAACTTTATTATTATTTTGTTTTAATATTCTTCAAGCTATAAGTGAGGAATATTCTTTTAGTGAAAAACTTACATACCTGGGTCAGTCTACTCATTATGGTTTGGTTTTTCTTGAAGTGTGGACTGTGAAAACTGAAAAGGAAGCCATCATATTATCACCAGTGCACCTATGTATATAGTCATATAATCCCAATTGCTAAAAAAGAAGCCTAGTACCGAAAATGAACGCGTAACTTCTGAATTTATAATATTCCGTATTTCCACGAAAAAAAAATGAACGCGTAAGAAAATTAAAAAGAAAATATATAACCACAGTCAACTTGTTAGATATATTTTTTTTAATTCTATATATCCACTTGAAATTAGCTTTCCGTCTACATCGTTAAAACGAATAAACAGAAAATACCTATATGATTCATTAAAAAGAAAATTATACTAGGCTACTAGCCATGTTCAGATGCAAAGTAATATAATTAAGCCTAATTGATATATTTTTTCCCCCACGTCGATCTCTCGTTGAATATTACCTAGTCCTACCACACCAAATAAGACAATGAAAATTATTTGTATATGTTCAATCCACACTTGGGACGTTCTCTGAGAAAGGTGTTACCGAAAATAATGTTTATAAAACAAACCTTAACTCGCCATATACGCATAATGCATCACAAATTTTTCTAAATATTTGGAATAAAAATGTCAAAATCACGATAACGTAACCAAAAAGAAAAGCGTCATTGAAGGCTTTCTTTTTTTTAAAAAAAATATAATTTTGGTATATAAACGGTTACAAAATATTTTGAGCATTGACCAAATAAAGATTGGCTAAAAATAAAAACTATTGTCAAATAAAGCCTTAGATAATATCCATAGGAAACCGGCCATTTGAAGTATGATAATGTGACATATTGATTTATAATATATGCAGTCTATACGTGTCTATATTAATTTGTGAGAGTTGAGACACAACGATATTATCTTAATTAGTCCTTAATTAATCCTATCCGATCCAATGCCAAACCTACTTGCCTCTATATATAAATGCTGCTTTTATGAGCCCTCAAACACACACAATACATATATATAGCTAGCCATATATTCATAGTCAAGCAAGACCGATCGAGATTAAGATATAGAAATTAAGAAAATGAGAGACATTTTGAGTAGGTGGTGTGCAGTAATAGTGGTTTCAGGAATACTAGTATCGGTTTGTTATGGTGAGTTAGATCCTTCGTTCTACGATGAAAGCTGCCCTGACCTGTATTCCATTGTACGTATGGTCGTCAGTGACGCTTCAGATTCGGATCCTCGTATTGGTGCTAGTCTCATCAGGCTTCACTTCCATGATTGCTTTGTCCAAGTATATATATATGTTTAGTTAATTAGCTAGGACTAGGCATATATATATATATATGCATGCATATAATTAATTAATATATGTATTAATTAATGTGGGTGGACGTGGACGTGCAGGGTTGTGATGCTTCACTTTTATTGAACAAAACAGAGACGATAGACAGCGAACAAGATTCACGAGGGAATACAAACTCGATAAGGGGTTTGAATGTTGTGAATGACATTAAGACAGCCGTGGAGGATGCTTGTCCTAACACAGTGTCTTGTGCTGACATCCTCGCTATTGCAGCCCAAGTTTCTGTTGTTTTGGTAGATATATCTATCTATATATGCCCCAACTGCTGTTAATTACATATATATATATATATAGTGTTAGAAATAAACATGATTTTGGCCCAATATTAATTAATAGCTTACATTTGGGCCCAAGAAGTTTATGTTTTGAGTCCACTTGAACTTAGTCCATATTCTAGATTAGTCCCTAATCTAGAATTCTCTATTGTCTAGAATTCTCCATAGTCTAGAATTTTCTACTTAGAATTATGTAGAAAGTTGTGGATATGAGAGAGCCTAGAACTCTCCATTGAGTCCTATAAATAGGGGTTGAGTCTCATTGTTGTATTAAGCCACAAGTAGTAAATCCACTTCCATTTAGAAAAGCTTTCTCCCAAATTCTCTTCTTCCTCTTAAATATTCTACTCTCCTCACTAACCTTCCTCAACCTTATTTTACCAAATCATCCAAAACACAAATTAGCTCACCATTGCTTCCAACAAATTGGTATCAGAGCTTTGTCATTCTAGTTATCATGACAAACAACTTGTTCTCCTTCCAATTCCCTCGCCTTACCAAAGATAACTATGGGAGTTGGTGCATTCGTGTGAAGGCTTTACTAGGCTCTCATGATGTATGGGAGATGGTAGAGAAAGGTTATGAGGAACCTCAAAATGAGGATTCCTTGAGTCCTACCCAAAGGGAGGCATTGCAAAAGGCAAGGAAACGAGATCAACAAGCTCTCACACTCATCCATCAATGTTTGGATGATGCTATGTTCGAGAAGGTTGCCAATGCGACTACATCTAAAGAAGCATGGGAGATTCTTCAAAATGCTTACAAGGGCATTGATAAAGTAAAGAAGGTACGTCTACAAACTCTTAGAGGCGAGTTTGAATCTTTGCATATGAAGGAGTCCGAATCTATCTCCGATTACTTCACTCGTGTTCTAGCTATTGTTAATGAAATGAAAAGAAATGGTGAAGTGTTAAATGATACGCGAGTGGTAGAAAAGATTCTTCGCTCTCTAACTTCAAGCTTCGAGTACATCGTTGTTGCAATTGAAGAATCAAAAGACATAGATTCTATGACCGTTGATCAACTCATGGGGTCATTACAAGCACATGAGGAAAGGCTAAAGAAGAAGAAGGGAGAAGAATCACTAGAGCAAGCACTCTATTCGAAGGCTACACTCAAGGAGGAGCATACTACTCATGGGGAAGGCAAATGGCATGGACGTGGTCGTGGACGTGGTCATGGACGAGGTCGAGGTCGAGGAAGAAGTGGAAGAGGTGGCTATTCTAACAATGAAGAAAGTAGTCAAAACTCTCAAAGAGGGCATGGAAGAGGGAGAAAAAATCAAAGGTATGACAAGTCTCAAATCCAATGCTATAATTGTCAAAAATTTGGCCACTATTCTTCCCAATGTAGAAATGCTAATCGTGTGGAGGAGAAAGCTAATCTTGTAGAGATAGATGAAGATGTCGAACTCACTTTGTTAATGAGCAATCACAAGGAGAATTGTGAATCAACGAGGGGCATATGGTACCTTGACACTGGCGCAAGCAATCATATGACGGGGGACAAAAGTTTGTTCGTGGAGCTTAAGCAAATGAGTGGAAATGTCACATTTGGTGATGATTCTAAAGTACCCGTCCAAGGAAAAGGTAAAATTTCAATTCTCCTTAAAGATGGAAGTTATCAATTTATTTCCGACGTCTACTATGTGCCAAATTTAAGGA
>QANZ01017153.1:153503-187670 GCA_003254925.1 Chamaecrista fasciculata
TGTTAGAAATAAACATGATTTTGGCCCAATATTAATTAATAGCTTACATTTGGGCCCAAGAAGTTTATGTTTTGAGTCCACTTGAACTTAGTCCATATTCTAGATTAGTCCCTAATCTAGAATTCTCTATTGTCTAGAATTCTCCATAGTCTAGAATTTTCTACTTAGAATTATGTAGAAAGTTGTGGATATGAGAGAGCCTAGAACTCTCCATTGAGTCCTATAAATAGGGGTTGAGTCTCATTGTTGTATTAAGCCACAAGTAGTAAATCCACTTCCATTTAGAAAAGCTTTCTCCCAAATTCTCTTCTTCCTCTTAAATATTCTACTCTCCTCACTAACCTTCCTCAACCTTATTTTACCAAATCATCCAAAACACAAATTAGCTCACCATTGCTTCCAACATATAGTTTATTATTAATACGTATTCATAGTCTTGTTGATTATATATTGAGTGAGTGTATATATATATATGCAGAATGATGGTCCGTGGTGGGAAATTCCGTTGGGAAGAAGGGACAGCACAACAGCGAATAGAACTCTAGCGGATACTAATCTTCCTGCTCCATTCTTAACCTTGGACCAACTCAAACAGGCCTTCGATATACAAGGCCTCAACACCACTGATCTCGTTGCACTCTCCGGTACTATAACACGCATATATCTATCTTCTCTTTTTTTCTCCTAGATGAAAGTTTAGGTGAGTTTGGTCCCGGGGCTCATCAATGCCTGGACAGGCATTCAGATTCTATGAGCGCTTACAGATATGCTTACAGATCGACTACCAACAAGGGTCTTACATTAGCAGCGGAATTTGAACTCACAACCTTATAGGTTATGAGTTGACTCCTTACTAACTGTACCAACCTTTGTTGGCCATATATCTATTTTCATTTGACAAGATATATCCGTTTGAACATCATATTTAATATAAGAATTAGAATAATATAATACAATACTATTCGTTTCCTTAATATTTTGAGAACTGAATTGAATATATATAATACTGTTTCATCGATATATCAGGTGCTCACACGTTTGGAAGAGCGAATTGCAGCAAATTCAACACGCGATTGTATGACTTCAACAGCACGGGAAGTCCCGATCCTACCCTCAACACAACCTACCTTGAAGCTCTTCGTATTATATGCCCTCAGAATGTGAGTGGATCCAATAGCAACTTGACTAATCTAGACCTGACCACACCCGATAAATTCGACAAGAACTACTACAGCAACCTCCTACTCCAAAACGGGCTGCTTCAAACTGACCAAGAGCTGTTCTCCACCTCCGGCGCCGACACCGTCGACATCGTTAACTCCTTCGCCGCTGATCAAGACGTTTTCTTTAACAACTTCGCGGCGTCGATGATCAAGATGGGGAATATCAACCCTTTAACTGGAGATCAAGGTGAAATAAGAACTCAATGTAACTTTGTGAATGCACCCTCATCATCTTCTTCTTCTGGATTATCTACCAAACACTCCCATCACGATGTTCTCCGAAGCTCAATCTAGCTAGCTGCTAATTAATTCACGGAATCATCAATCGATGTGTTTGCGTTAATTATCATGTACCTACGTTACGCAGTAGTGCTTATCTAAATTAATCTCGTACGTACCATATCCTTGTTGCATTGTGCCACTAGTAATAATAATATTTGATATGTACCGTGTCTCACAAGGCATCTTCTTGTTTTCTCTGTATACTTTTTTTTTTTTTATATAATCACAAAATATCATCTATCTACTTATTTTAATTCATGTTTATCCAATGGTCCGAATTATTATTCAAGTTAAGACAACGTAAAATCCTTTTAACAAAAATATTTTTAGCGTGACTGAAATTCGAAAACTTTACTTTTAAAAATTGTAGTAATTATATATCACTCAAATTAATAATTTGTTAGTTTCAATTTACCTTTTCGTTGCTTTTGTGCTACCCTATTTCCAAGAAAAAATGTTTTAGTATTCTTATTAATCGTCTAATAGCCAATCTCTCACTTTTTTGAAAAAAGTTATAAAGAGTATTATATATATTTCATTAATATGAATATATACTAGGCAATCCTCTCCCCTTGAGAACTCTTTTGGAAAAATTATGTTTTTTTTGCGGATAATTGAAATTGAAGGCATAATTGAAACTAACATTTCACATTGGAAACACAACTGACACAAATGAAACGTTAAAAGGTATTTTGCCTTCTTTTTATTTTGTTGATTTGATATATTAAGGTAACTGAAGTCAACTATAAGTAACTATAACACGTTGCGCACTAAATATAATTTATAAATAAAAATGCAGGCAACTTTATTACCGCTGTAACAATTTGTTTTTTCTTTGGTAGGTGACATACCGTGTTTGATTATCAAATGCATGCACATAAGTTAAAACCAATTGTACCCAAAAGAAAAGGCAAAAAGAAATTCCTAGTCAACATTATTAAAATAAGACTTCTAAAAATAAATAGTTGTACGTGTAGTGTTGATAAAAACATTTTTATTACCATATTAATTATAATTAAAAACTTAAAAATAAATAGAGCATATCAAAATGGTTCTTTAAATTGTCCTTATATATAAATAAACTAACTAATACTATAAGAGAAAAGTTAAAGTAAGGGTTTTGATTTGGAAATCTCAAATTTGATATTTTTTAAAACTCATAAATATTTCCTGAAATATTAATATTCTTTATTATATTTATATAATTTAAATAACATATATGAAAATATGCGAGAAAAAGAGAACACTAAACGTGTGTTTGGTACGCTGTCATCTCAGATGTCGTGGTATGTGATACCATAGTATAAGATACATAATATTTATAATAGCAACGCTTTGTATGTCAATAATAGATATCAGATATGTAAGATGCATATGTTTGATATTCTCTTGCGAATAACATCAATCTTCTTTAAATTTTCATGTTTAGCCCTATTATCATCTTGAAAACATGTACTAATATTTTCAAAATAAATATATAAATAATTATACAAAAAAATATATACATTTATATTTCTTCCCTATAAGTTACTCAAAAAAATCGAAATACATGATTTGGTAATTGAATTTGAATTGATTTTATATTTTTTGGTCCCTAAATTTATACTAAATTTCTTTTTGGTCTATGAATTTGACCTAAAGACTAAATTATTAACAATTGAAATAATTGGGGGAATGAGTCATATTTTGATTATTTATTGAAAAATTAGTTTACTCATTATAAATTTATGATCCAAATAGTAAGTTTTATTAAAGAAAACAAATCAACAAAAAAGGTAAAATTGGAACTTTAATTGAAAAATGTCATTGCAAATCCTGTTATCTGAGATGACATAGTTTTTGTGTTGTCATCAGATGATACCCTTTTTGTTGTCATTTGATGATAGAGTATTATCTTGAATATCAACGTATGACGACATCATGACGTTACTAAATGCCAGACATCTAAAATACCATAGTATATAAAATGATGGACATGAGATGACAGCATACCAAACGAACCCTAAAATCAATTTCTTAAGAGTAGCACAATATCGGAGACGGATCTTCAAAATTTGAGGATTGTGAAGTACAGAAGTTCTTGACATTTAATGTATTCTTCAGTATTATTGAAAAGAAAATATCAACTAGAAGGGAGAAAAGTGAAATGTAACGTTTTACTGTTTTAGTTAAAAAATACACTAAATGCAAAGAAATTCACTATGGCCCATACATCTAAAAAGTTATTTTTGTTATAATACTCTCAAAGTTATACGTATTATAAGGAATATGCTTATAGTTAGACATAAGAAAAGCTTATGTATGCATGTATGGATGTGGGTCATTCTCACTCATTATGGTTTGGTTTTCTTTAATGGTGGACTATAAAAAAGGAAGCTATCTATGCTTAATTATGGTCCTGTTGATATTCTAATTGAGCAAAAGCAGTCTAGGCTGAAAAAGAACGTGTGAGAAAATAGAAAAGAAGTCATGTTCAATGTTTCATTCCCGTGCAACTTGATGCACAAGGTTGGAAGGTACATCTTAATTTATTTATATATAGTTGGGCATATATATCTTTCTTTGCATATATATATTACGTACCTAGCTAGCTAGCTAGTCCCACCGCACCAAATCAAAGTTGAATTTGAAAATTATTTTTGGAAACCACAATTGGGGTCGACGTCCTTTGAGAATTGATTATATTGTGTATGTTATGGTAGATAATGTTTAGAAAACAAATCTTGTGAAATAACATTTACAGCATTGATTTATAAAACTCAATATCGCCACAATTTTTGATATCCAAAAGAATAAGATTAACAATATATTGAAGACTTCTTTTTCTTAAAAAAAAAACACAATTTAATATATTAACGCGAGGTTGATGTTTTTAATAACAACATCTTGGTCTGAGTCAAAATTAATCATCATAAATAGATATGCGACTTTCAAATTAAAAACATATATAAAAGAAAACACCAATTAGACCATGGGCTCGCACTATTGTCAAAAGGTTTAGTACTAACATATAGCCGCCTACACTATATATATATATATATATATATAGAGTAAACTACTAAATTGGTTTCTGGATTATTGACTCGCTAACAGATTGGTTCCCGAATTTAAGAAATTGACAAATAGGTCCCCGAATTTTTCTAACATTTGTCAATTTCCCCGAGTCAAATAGGGACCTATTTGTCAATTTCTTAAATTTGGGGACCAATCTGTCAGCGAGCCAATAATCCAGGGACCAATTTGGTAGTTTACTCTATATATATATATATGTGTGTGTGATAAAAAATAAACATAAATAAATTACTATATTATATGATTTCAACTTTCAAGGCATTCTGATTGTTAGTGTTTCAATACATATAGAATGCTAGCAAGTTTTTTATACTTATAAAGGCATATAAATATTATTTTAAAGTTTTAAATTATTAAATAATTAAAAACTTTATTTTAAAGGAGTGTTAATTAAAAATAATAAAAAAAATTACTCAACTTTCTTTATAAATTTTCATTACTCTTTCTTGTGTAATGTTTTTCTATTTTATATCTTAATAATATATGAGTAAAAAGTATTAGACAGGTCAAACACATATAATATAATATAAGATTTTGTACTATATTTTTTTAAATAATAGTAGAAAGTCATTAAAAAATTGAATAACTTCTTATTATTACTTATTTATTTTAATATAAAAATAAAAAGTAGTGAAAATATATTTAAAAAGTTGAAAAACTTTTATTACTTTTTTTATAATTTATTTTGGATATAATAAAAATAAATGATTATTTTAATTAAATTTATAATTTTATCTAGATATAAAAAAATCTTCATACTTTCTAATTCTGAGTTTGGATTAGGTTATATATAAACAAAAAAGAATTTTGTTAGTAGAGACAGAACTTATTTCGATAATCTCTACGACTTGAGTGAATTAATCTTCAGATATATCACTTCTGCAGTACTTTAATTATGTCTATATTTTAGAAGGATTAATATCTAGCTGTCAGTTGAGATATTGCATGATTCTTGTAATATATATATATATATATATATATATATATTAGGCTATCTACATAAAATAAAAATTATTGACAGGGACAAAATTTATTTCCATAATATAATCTCTATACTTAGAGATGATTAATCTCTAAATGTGAAGGAGGAGAATATGGCCTATTTCTTGCGCACGGCACATGTGTATTAGTGTTAGTCTATATTGGTGGGCCACCTCGATATTTCCTTAGTAATTTTCCCATCACCCTCCTACGTATACCCCGTCCCTATCCAACTCCAAACCCACTTGTCTCTCTATAAATAAATGCTGCTTATGTGCTCTCAAACACACACAAATCACAATAGCTAGATAGCCACGCATAATTCTCAAAGGCTCGATCTCATTCATATTCACTATTAAGCGATCGAGATTGAGAGCAATTATTAGCTAGAAATTAAGAAGAAAAGAAAAATGAGAGACATTAGCATCAGAGCGTGGTTTGCAGTGGTAGTGGTTTCAGGAATACTAATAACTGTGTGCTACGGTGACTTAGATCCCTCGTTTTACAATTCAACCTGCCCAAAAGTACATTCCATTGTTCGTGGTGTCATCCGTAATGCTTCAAGATCTGATCCTCGCATTGGTGCCAGTCTCATCAGGCTTCACTTCCATGATTGCTTCGTCCAAGTATGCATAATATATATGAATACTAGCAACTATATATAAATATATATATTGACTAGAATATTACGTACATATAATTAAGTGTACATAATTAATATATATATGTTTTGTGTGGATGCACGTGCAGGGATGTGATGCATCAATTTTATTGAACAAGACTGACACTATAGACAGCGAACAAGATGCTTTTCCGAATGTAAACTCCATTAGGGGTTTGAATGTCGTGAATGACATTAAAACCGCCGTGGAGAACGCTTGTCCCAACACCGTTTCCTGTGCCGACATCCTCGCTCTCGCAGCCGAGATTTCTGTTGTTTTGGTATCTACTATATCTATCTTCTATACACACACATATATATGCCCCAACTGTTCATTACATTTATTATTTCCTAGTTGCTGATTATATAAAACTAATTAAAGCCACAAAAGTAAGAAAAAAAATTAAAGGAGACAACTTGGACTAGGCACGCCTTTAATTAATGCTCTTTCAAATAGGTATATTTATACAAAAGTATTTGAATATTAATATTGATGGTACTGCAGGCTGATGGTAAATCATGGAAAGTTCCGTTAGGAAGAAGGGATAGCACAACAGCAAATAGAACTCTTGCTAATTCTAATCTTCCTGCTGCTACCTTAACCTTGGACCAACTCAAACAGGCTTTCTCTAATCAAGGCCTCAACACCACCGATCTCGTTGCCCTCTCTGGTATATAATAATTAATTAGACAAAAGTTTCAATTAACAATTCCAGTACTAATTAAATACTTTATTATGTCTCTACCAAGGATTAGTTTTTGGTTGTTGATTGATTCTTATCAATTTTTTTTTGGGTATGATCAGGTGCTCATACGTTTGGAAGAGCCAACTGCAGCAAATTCAACACTCGATTGTACAACTTTAACAGCACAGGAAGTCCCGATCCTACTCTCAACAAGTCCCGATCCTACTCTCAACACAACCTACCTTGAAGCTCTGCGTATAATATGCCCTCAGAATGTGAGTGGATCAAGTAGCAACTTGACTAATCTAGACCTGACCACACCTGATAAATTCGACAAAAACTACTACACAAACCTACAGTTAGAGAACGGGCTGCTTCAGAGTGACCAAGAACTCTTCTCCACCTCCGGCGCCGACACCGCCGCCATCGTCAACTCCTACGCCGCCAGTCAGAGTCTGTTTTTCACGAACTTCGCGGCGTCGATGATCAAAATGGGAAATATCAGCCCTTTGACTGGCACTCAAGGCGAAATACGAACTCACTGTAATTTTGTCAATTCAGCCTCCTCTTCTTCTGGATTGTCTACGGTCACATCCACCCAAGACTCCCATGAAGTTGATCTCCGCAGTTCAATCTAACGGATGGAATTTGGTATACCTAATGTACGGCGTAGATTTGATTGTGTGAATGTGTGTGACTGTGTGCGCCATCATATACCCCTGTGTCGTAATATTAGTTAATTATGACAATCTTTAATATGTTGTGCCACTATAAATATCTAATAATATTTGTGTTATGGAAATACATGTGTCTCAGTCTTGTATGATCTTTTGGTGCTTTTCCAGCTACCTAGTTTCCAGAACAAGAAAAAAAAAAAAGTGTTCTACTATTTTTAAAGTTATGCTAAAGCTATAGAGTTTTCTATAGAATTTCCCCGATTTTTAATCCTAGTCTCTCTCTCTTTTTGTTCCAAAAAAAGAATATTTCTTAGAAAAATAGCATGAAAGCTTTGAGGCTTATGGAGTAGTGGTGTTTGCTATTTTTAAAACTGAGGTGAAGGACAATAATTGTTCGGTCCGGACAATCAATTAATTATAGTTGTTATTTATGATTTGATAATTAAATTAACAACTCTGATAATTAAACGTTGAAATCTACATAACTCGATGACGTTTCAGAGACATCAAACGAAGAAAGTAAAAAGCTGTCAAATTCCAACTAACAGCTAGCGCAAAAGGCATCTCGCCAATAAGAAAAAAGAAAAGTCTAGCGCAAAAGGCAAGAAGCATATTTCCCCGGTCCCCTATTCCTTCGTCAGTTAATTATGTTAAACCATTACAATTCTGGCCAAAAAACAAGAATTACAATAAACAAAAATTATTGACTAAAGTGCACTTTTGGTCCCATAACTTTGGCAAAGGTTTCAATTTGGTCCCATAACTTTGGCAAAGGTATCAATTTGGTCTCATAACTTTTTTTTGTTGCAAATTTGGTCCCATAACTTATGAAAACGTCCTACTGTTGGTTCCAAGCTGATTTCCATCTATCTCATAACTTCACTCATATTTGCCACGTCATCATCTAACTCAGTATGTCAGATCATTTTTAACGACAGATAATGAATGAAAATCAGTTTGGGATCAACGGTGAGATGTTTTCAAAAGTTATGGGACTAAAATTGCAACAAAAAAGTTATGGGACCAAATTGAGACATTTGCCAAAGTTATGGGACTAAAATTGCAACAAAAAAAATTATGGGACCAAATTAAAATCTTTACCAAAGTTATGAGACCAAAAGTGCACTTTAACCAAAACTATATATATGAAAAAGTCTGGACAAAGAAACAGAGAGACTAGAAAAATGTATATCTTGTTGAACTAGATTTTAAATTTTAAGAAATTAATTTCATAATTGTATTTAAATATGTTTTGGAAAATATTATAGTTTATAAAAATTGTGTAAAACTCAGGAGGTATTTGGTAAATGGATTGAAAAAATAATCCTAAGATTATAAGCTTCGGCATAGATTGATCTTGCATTTGGTACCCAAATTAAAAAATTAGTTTTGACAATATTATATTTTGAAGAGTAGATAATCTCATGAAATGATCATCTTTTAATCCTCTATGGTGAGATTAGTCAAATTTCATGGGATGAGATTATTTTGATCCACCTAAAATGACTAAATTACCCTAATCAAACAAAGCTAATAATTAAGTTTTATTTTGAGAATTATGTTAGTTATGTTTTGAGTGATAATTTTTTTAGACTATTTTTTTTATTTTAAGAATTATGTACATTATGTTTTGAAAACATATTTTCTTAATGAAATTATTAATATTATTTAAAAATTTTAATTAATGATAAAATTATTTTTTTTATCATGTAGAAATAAAACACATTTTTTAAGGTATTCTTATGAATTATTTTGGAGAACTTTTACATTCGATAAGTTACTATTTAAGAAGAAAATTCAATGGCATAATTGAAAAAGTATTACACATTCGTAGGATTATCAAAGACGATGAATTCCAAATAGAAGATTATAATATTCTTAACCACATGAGTGTGGACTAGTGCATGGTTCCTCAATAGGTCTCTCAACTAAGTGGTGGGGTTCGAATCCCATCTTTGAGTATGAAAAATATTCTGTGGCTAGACATTTACCTTTAAACGTGGAGGAGTTGCGACGAAGGGATTAGTCACTAATCCCAACGATAGATACCCTTAATTTATACCAAAAAATTGTAATATTTTTAAGAATATTATAAAATAATCTCAGGACTATTTTAACTCATCTAAACAAATATTTTTACATTATAATGAGAATTTTATTCTTAAGAATCTCATTTTGAGAATTTTAATCCTTATTTTGATAACGTCACTGTGGCCTAAAATCCTCAAAAGATTACAAAAGAAACGAGATGAAAGTAAGGTGATGCGGGAACGATATGCAGGAATTCATGAAGAGGCATGTGAAGTTGATGACCGTCATTCGCCAACCAATCAAAAGGATAAATACTATTTTTAGTAACACCAACAACAAATTCAAGGAAACATACTATTTTTGGTGAGGTGTATATATCATTATTTCATTTCAACGGGTGCTATATTGTCTAGTAGAGGAACGTTAACAGAGCTATCGACTCCATAAACTTTTACAATTCTACAATTCAACCGCTCAACGCGTAACGCTTAAAGATGTCTAAATTATATATGGCTCGAGCCTCGAAGAAGTTGAAATGTTTGAGAGCATATTAAGATAGTTTCTCATCGTCTATAGGCAAAAGAATCTTTTGTGCCCCTAACGTTTGCAGTGACTTTCAGTTATGCCCTTAACGTTTCATTTGTGTCAGTTGTGCCCCCAATATGAAACGTTAGTTTCAATTATGCCCTCAATTTTGACTCAATGCTGATGTGTCAATTTTTTTTACTTGTGTGTCAATTTATTGTTCTGAATTGAATATGTGACAAGATGACTGGATAAAAAAAAACATCTCTGATTTACTTTTTATCCACCATGACATTTCCTACGTGGATTTACATTCTCTAAATAAAAAAATTACTATCCTAAATTTTTTTTTGACATTTTCATCTTCATCTTCGTAAGCCTTATATGAGTCAAAAACCCTAAATTTCCCTAGATTTCTTTCTTCACCTTCGCGTGCGCAAGAGTAGCTAGGGTTCGAAAACCTAAAACCCTAAACTTTATTCACCTTGGGGGCACAATTGGGGGCATAATTGAAACTAACATTTCACATTGGGGGCACAACTGACACAAATAAAATATCAGGGACTTAATTAAAAATCACCGCAAACGTTAGCGGCACGGAACGGAAGGATATTTTGCGGTCTATATATAAACAATCAACTTCATAATAGAGTATCTAATAAGGTACTGACGCTCTTCATTCAACTTTATAATTGTGTATTGACGATCGATCTTATGAATTTTTGTTCTACAAGACTTTGTGACAGTCAGTTACCTTTTGGTAAGGTTGTTCCAATGCTTTCGTCCAAAAAAAAAAAAGAGTGTTCCCATGCAACTTGATGCACAAGGTAGGAAGGTACATCTTAATTTATATATATATATATATATATATATTAATATTAATATTAATATTAATATTAATATTAATATATTAATTTGGGCACATCTTTCGTTGAATATATATATATATATTACCTTGCTATCTAGGTAGTCCCACCACACCAAATTAAATTAAAGTAGAGTTTGAAAATTATTTGTAGTGGAAACCACACATGGGGTCGACGTTCTGTTAGAATTAATAGAGTGACATGAAACATATGTTTAGAAAATAAATATTGTGAAATTACATTGACAGTTTTTATTTATAAAAAGTACTCAATCGCCACAAATGTGTAAATATTTAGGGTAAAAGCACAAAATTGAGGTAACCCAAAGAATAAGGCTAACAATAACATATTGAAAAGTTTTTTAGAAAGAGAAACAAAATTCAATATATTAACGTGGGGTTACAAAATGGTTTGAACATCATCCTGCTCCGAGTCAAAATTAATCAGCATATATATATATGGTTATGGGACTTCCAAATTAAATTTTTTTTTTTTGAAAAAGCACAAATTTCGTCTCTAAACTTTATATTAATTGTCAATTTCATCTCTTCTTTTCGATCAATTTCGTTCTCAATGTTTTACGTTTTGGTCAATTTTATTATTTGATTAACTTCTTTCAATAAATTAACGGCAAAATTACATCATATTTTTTAATATGAGTTAAGATTTGAATTTCTTTTTCAATTAGTTTTACATTATCTATCATTAGTTATGTAAATTTTTCATAATATTTATCTAAAATAATAATAAATGATAAAATTGACTAAAATATAAAATAATTGAAGATAAAAATGACTGAAAAAAAAAATGGAAATAAAATTAATTATTGGTGTAAAAATAAAAAGAAATGACCAATTGTGTATATACCATGAGCGCGCACTTTTGTCAAAGGTTTAGTTAGCCGCCTACTCGGATTATCATGATATATATATGATTTCATTGGATGTCCCCGAAGGGACCATATTATATGATTTTAAGCCATTCGTCTTTAAAAATGCATAAACTACTAGCAAGTTTTATATTTTTGGGTAAATTATACTTTGGTACCCTGTGGTTTGACCCTATTTCACTTTGGTACCCTGTGGTTTGAAACTTGACATTTTGGTACCCTGTGGTATTCTCCATTAACACTTTGGTACCCTTTGGAGCTATTTTGTAATTTTAACCATAATAAATTTTACAAAAATTACATATTGACCCCAAAAACATTTTAAATTTTTCATTTTAGTCCCTATATAATATGTATCAGGGACCTATTTGTAATTTTTTGAAAATTTTTTGGGGTCAATATGTAATTTTTTCAAAATTTGTTATGGTTAAAATTACAAAATAGCTCCAAAGGGTACCAAAGTGTTAATGGAGAATACCACAGGGTACCAAAGTGTCAAGTTTCAAAGCACAGGGTACCAAAGTGAAATAGGGTCAAACCACAGGGTACCAAAGTGTAATTTACCCTATATTCTTTAAAAGGCATATAAATATTATTTTAAAATTAAAAATTATTAAACAATTAGAAAGCATTACTTTAAAATAATATTAAAAAATACTCAAGTTCCTTTATAAATTTTAGCCATTTCTTTCTTCTTTAATATTTATTTTATATCTTAATAATATATGAGATCAAGAAATATTAGAGGGTTCAACCACGTTTAACATAATATAAAATTTTATACTATACTTTTAAAATAATTAATACTACAAACTACAAAGTCATCAAATTAAAGAAAATTGAATTATTTCTTACTATTTATTTATTTCAATATAAAAGAAAGTAAACGTCTATTTAAGATGTCGAACAACTTTGATTAATTTATAAAAGAAATATATGCATTAATGTATATAAATATATATTTCCTTAGTAAATTTCCCATGACCCTCCTCTCTGTCCCTGTCCAACGCAGAACCCACTTGCTTCTCTATAAATAAATGCTGCTTGTGAGCTCTCAAACACACACAGTAGCTTGTTAGCTAAGCAGCCATATTCTCAAAGACTCGATCTCATATTCACTTATCAAGAGATCGAGAATATTTAGAGATAATTAAGAAAAAAAAGAAAATGAGAGACATTAAGATGAGCGCGTGGTGGGCAGTAGTGGTTTCAGGAATACTAATATCCGTTTGCTATGCTGACTTAGATCCTTCGTTTTACAAGACATCCTGCCCAAAAGTGCATTCCATTGTACGTGGTGTCATCCATAACGCTTCCAAATCTGATCCTCGCATTGGTGCCAGTCTCATCAGGCTTCACTTCCATGATTGCTTCGTCCAAGTATGCATAATATATTTATATATTTATATATATTATTGACTAGAATATTACGTATATATAAGTGTACATGTGTGGATGCACGTGCAGGGATGTGATGCATCAATTTTATTGAACAAAACGGACACAATAGACAGTGAACAAGATGCTATTCCGAATGCAAACTCCATTAGGGGTTTGGATGTCGTGAATGACATTAAAACAGCCGTGGAGAAGGCTTGTCCCAACACCGTTTCCTGTGCCGACATCCTCGCACTTGCAGCCCAAATTTCTGTTGTTTTGGTATCTACTATATCTATATCTATATCTATACCCATATCATATGCCCCAATTGTTCAATATTACATTTAGTCATTTATTATTTTCCAGCCTAGCAGCTTGTTAACTAACTAGATATAAGTAATTAAATGGACAAATTAAAAGTAAGAAAAAAAAATTAAAGGAGACAACTTGGCCAGGCCGGGCACGCCTTTAATTTATGCTCTTTATCTCTATATATTGGTATTTACAAAAGTATTGTTAATTAATGGAGTATTTTAATAATATTGAGTATTATTTCAGGCTGATGGTAAATCATGGAAAGTTCCGTTGGGAAGAAGAGATAGCACAACAGCAAATAGAACTCTTGCTAATTCTAATCTTCCTGCTGCTACCTTAACCTTGGACCAGCTCAAACAAGCTTTTTCTAATCAAGGCCTCAACACCACCGATCTCGTTGCCCTCTCTGGTATATATATAATAATTAATCAGAGTAAAATTCGCCCAACAAAAGTTGATTGATTCTTATTATATTTTTTTTTTGGTATGATAAGGTGCTCACACGTTTGGAAGAGCCAACTGCAGCAAATTCAACACTCGATTGTACAACTTCAACAGCACGGGAAGTCCCGATCCTACCCTCAACACAACCTACCTTCAAAAGCTAAGAATAATATGCCCTCAGAATGTGAGTGGAGCCAGTAGCAACTTGACTAATCTAGACCTGACCACACCCGATAAATTCGACAAAAACTACTACACAAACCTACAGTTAGAGAACGGGCTGCTTCAGAGTGACCAAGAACTCTTCTCCACCTCCGGCGCCGACACCGCCGCCATCGTCAACTCCTACGCCACCAGTCAGAGTCTCTTCTTTAAGAACTTCGCGGCATCGATGATCAAGATGGGAAATATTAGCACTTTGACTGGCACTCAAGGTGAAATACGAACTCACTGTAATTTTGTCAATTCAGCCTCCTCTTCTTCTGGATTGTCTACGGTCACTTCCACGGAAGACTCCCATGAAGTTGATCTCCGCAGTTCAATCTAACGGATGCAATTTGGTATACATAACGTACGGCCTAGATTTCATTGTGTGAACGTGTGTGTGCTTGTCGTAGTTAATTAATTATGGCGATCTTTAATTTGTTCTGCCACTATAAATATTTAATAATATTTATCATATGTCTCACATTATTAGATAAATATAGTAAAAAGTTCAAGCTATATTTAAATTCAAATTGCGAGGAGGCATATCTGTATTAGTGAGACATATGATAAAGTCTGTCGATTTCACTCTGAACTTCTTGTATCTTTTGCTGCTTTTACCGTTATTTAATTAATTCCAACAAGGAAAAAAGAAAAAGTGTTGTAATATTTTTAATCCTAATCTCTCTTTTCAGAAAAAAAAAATCCAAAGAATATATCTTAGAAAAATAGCATGAAAGCATTGACGCCTTGTGGTGGGTAGTGGTGTTAGGTCGTTATTAAACTCTGATGTAGGAGAATTTGTCCGTCCGGGCCGCTAATTAATTACTTATAATTAATTGGGTTCTTCTAATTAGGACACATGTTAAAGTTTCTTTTGATTAGTCAAGTGAGTTTTTAAAAAATTAAAAATTATCTTTTAAATAAATTTTTGTAAATTTTAAGATATGAGATATTCTACTAATCAATCAGAAGAAACTTTAAAATATACATTAAAAACATAAATCCTAATTATTATCTACAGTTTGGTGGAGTAATTAACTTAACGACTTTTATAACTAAACATTGAAATCTATCACTCAATCATAGTTTCAGAGATAAACGAAAACAACAAGGGAAAGTTGTCAAATTCGAACTAACAGCTAGCGCAAAGGCAAGAATTTAACAGCTTTCCTTTGTCCACATTCCTTAATAATTCGTTTTTCGCCTTTAATTTAATCACGGGGATAATCACATGATTTTCTGAAAAAGAAAAATAAAAGAACAAAGGTTGCTATAATTTCTGAACGACGAAGATTAATTTATTTGTTTTGTTTCGCAGTTATTAATTAGGTGTTGCCTCCTCAATTTCAGATGCTGAATCCATTTATTAGACACCAAGTTTTACTTAAAAAAATATATTTTTGTTCTCTTATCTCTAATATTTAGAGTCAAAAGATAAAAATATATTAAAAATTCAGTACGAAATTAAAATGAGATAAATTGTTACGCTCTACAACTTGCTTCGGCAACTGCCACGCTTTCCCTCAACTTCTTTGCATTTTTTCAGCCCTTATCTTCATTTTCTTCTTATTTTTTTTTATCTTGAGGGATGGATTATAACAATTGTAATTCCTCCATGTTTCCTTTCTTCTTATGTATTTTTTATTTAAATAAATCAATTTTTTTTGTTCTTTATGTTTTATGGTGGTTTTGTCATCTATTCTGGTTCCCCATAAAGTACTTAATGTTTTAATAAATTGATGGAAAAATTTATGACATCTATATTTGGACGAACTCTACTTTTTTGATATGTAGAGAGTTTCATGATAAATATTTTGTTGGCAACACCAACATCAGTAATGACTTTCATCTTGCAAAAATGATCATTTATACTTTAATTTAATATTATAGTTCAACAATGTTTACAATATGTTATAATTTTTTTAAATAATTAATATTATAAAATAATAAATAAAAATAATCTTTTTAACCAATTAAAATTGTGTATAGAGATTGAAGTCACATCACTAGTTGCATGCAATACTCACTTTACGTCATAGATTAATTCAAAAACGAAATATTTAATATTACATTTTTGTTATAACTCTTTCTTCTTTTTTATTTTTTTTTCTAATTTCACAAAAAATATACATGATAAAAATATAGAAGACCATCAAATCTCGTATAAATCAGCCTACCATGGCTTACAAATGGCCTTCAGCTAAGTACAAGAAAATCAATTATCCTAGCTTCTTCTTAATTAATTTACCCATTTTAAAATGATGTTCGTCAGTCAATTTTAAAAGATTATTTTTCTCTTAATGTAGCCTTCAAACGTTTTACCTTGATTAAAAAATGAAAGACTTATATCATTAATTATAAAAGACTTATATACTAAATATAATAATCGTAGTCATTAATTACTATTATAGTGGGTCGAGATGCAAATTTATTTATTTTATTGTAGTATAATGGCTTCGTTGGCTTGCGTTTACAAGTGATGCAATACGCAATTTGGCAGAATGGAGTTAAATTATCAACCTTATTTTTGTTTTTGGCCCAAAGACAACTTCCATTAAAACATAAAAATAGAACCACAAAGTATACAAAAGCAAGAAACAAAAACAAACACTACTGTAAAGTTCATCGTCACCAACACTTGTTTAGCCTATACACCCATTGCATCCAAATCCATATGATCAATAATTGAGCACATGAGAGGATGATTAATTAGTGATCTCCTTTAAAATCATAATCAAAGACTAAACTAAGAAGAGACAATGAATAATTCAATTCATAAAACAACATTATCTCTTACACCACTTGCCAATGTATGAGACTATGACACTAACATGTACACTATAATAAGCCATAGTTGGCTAGCCAGTCAGGAACTGGTCATGTAAGGCGACACATGCTCCATGAGCATCCATATTTTAGTTCAGGCTTAAATCTATAAATTTCTCTTAATTAAACTTTAATATAAATTTATTTGAAAAAAGAAAGAGATTTAAAATTTTTTATTTATGAATCTCGGTCAACAATAATTCGAAAATAAATTGATTCTTTTTAATGTAAAACTTAATAAAAGAATATTGCATAACCTTAAAGCTTTATGGATCTTTCATCATTTTTAAAAATTCAAACAATCTTCTGTATAATAATGAGTAAAATTCAAGGAATATAGGGAATGAATCCTCTGTACTTTAATCATTTATATTTTTTATGAAGTTAATTAGATAAAGAAAGAAATAAATATAAAGAGATACGTTGGCCAAAAAAAAAAATATATAAAGAGATACAGAAAAAAAATGTAAATTCTATATATTTATTATTTCACGCAACTCATGTTTTTTTTTAACTTCTTTTTTCGCTCTTTAATTCTATGAGAAATACAAAAAATAAAAATGTAGAGGGCCTAGACCGATGGTAACTAGTAAGTGGCCTGGTGGGTAAGATTCATGCATTTTCCAGATGATAGTTCGTTTTGGTCTTTCTTAAATATTTTACGAGCTTTCGTACAACAAACAAATTGTGTATCAAAGTTAATTTGTAAATATAATAATAAATGAAATGATAATATCAACGTGCGTGGCTATTCATATATCTAATATCTATGTTATTATTATTATTATATAAAAAATTTCATAGTAAAAGGAATTTAATAACTTCTCAATTTTATATATTTTAGTTTTTTACAAATATGATATAATTTTTCTAATTTAATATAGTAAAAATGATGAATTTAATTTGTTGAGAATGTTTCTGAAATAATTTTTTATATAATTTTTATTTTAAAAAGAATATACTTTTTGGTAAGATAAAATAATATAGTTGAAGATGCAAATTGGGCATATATAATGACTCATAGATATATATTAGTAAACTTTGAGTTTTCACGTTAATTACGTGGGTATGAATATGATGAAGTAGAAGCACCCATCTGAACTCATAGATATATATTAGTAAACTTTGAGTTTTCACGGTGAAACAAAGCACGTCATCAGCAACTAGATGCAGGGTCAAATCAATCGGTGGCTTTTGTACATAAATTGGACTATAATTATGTATTGGTCAAAGTCTCAAATTGGTCCCTTATTTATGAATGGGTTAAGCTTCAAATTAATTTGTAACTTATCTTTTATTTATTTTAGATTCGTCTAATATATTTTTATTATGTTTTAAATTAGTCCCAAACTTATTTTCAAAATATGATTTGATTTCATTTACTAATGATCTTAATTGGATAGAAAAGTAACTCTTCTAGAGTTAGCACAACTAGACAGAGAAAGAAAATTTTAAGAGTTAGCATATAGTTTCAAACTCATCGCATTCGGACTTGAAACGAGAGAGATATGACCAACTTCAATGATTTGACCGTGAAGTGAGTTACCCACTTTTAAGACTCAACTTGACATTGTCAGTTCATATTCTCAAAGTATTCGTCAAAAGAAACTCATATCTCTTAGTTCAATATATTTGAACTTGAAATGAGAGAGATATGACCATATTTAATATTTGGGTTAGTCTATGATGCAAAGTTTGTTTTATGGGCATGAGATGCAATGAGTCCTGAGCCAATAAGATTATGACACGTGGAAGGATTAGGTAATTTAATGCTGAAAAATAATAGAAAATTAATTTTTTAACCAATCAAAACTGTGTATGAAGTCACATTAGTAGTTACATATAACTAACACTTCCACGTGTCATGATCTTATTGGCTCATAACTCATTACATCTCATGTCTTAAAACAAAATTTGCATCATAGTCTAACCTTTAATATTTTTCGGACTAATTTGAAACATGATGAAAATATATAAAACCAATATAAAATAAATGAAAAATAAGATACTAATTTAAAATTTATTCTATACATAAAAGACTAATTTAAGACTTGGGCCTTATATATAAATTTTGGTGAATACAAATTTGACTATTTTATTTATATGTGTCTGTGTTCAATGACTAAATATACTTTTTTAGATTTTTCAATTCTCACCGTTGCTACAGTGATAAAAAGTCCAAAATAGCTCAATGCAACTTTCAACTGATTCGTAATTTATATCTTATATTATATAGCTTCACTTCTTTCTAATCATTCATGTTTTAAAATTTTAGTTCACAAAATTAAAATGTCTAATGTAAATCTATTTATTTTTAAAATGTCTAAATTCACCCACATCTCAATTTCTCACACCCACGTTCATCACTATTTTTTATTTTAAAAATGCCTAAATTCACCCACACCTCAATTCCTCTCACCCAGGTTCATCACTTTTTTTTAATAGGGTAAATTACAGAAAAGGGCCCTGTGATTTGACCCATTTTCAGATAGGGTCCTGTGGTTTGCTCCGTTAACAAAAAGGGACCCGAGGTATATTTTCATCCAAAATTTGACGGAAATTTTAGCTAAAATACTATTTTAAGACCCTAACTATTAATTTTTATGCATTTGACTCCTTATTTGTTTGAGAGGAATTTGACGCAAAAAAGAAAAAGTTTCAAAGTAATAAACAAAATTTTACCCAACAGTTTCTCTCTTTCTCCTAAAGCTCAGATCTGATGTGACCCATCTTCTCCTCCGCCAGCTTCACGGTGACTACGACGTCGTGTCCGCTGTACGCCGCCACCTGCGCCACCGTGAGAGTCAGCCAATTCATGGAAGGCGCGATAGTGAGAGTGGATTGCAGAGACGTCGTGAGTGGCAACTTGACATTGAGCAAATAGGCGGTTACCGATGGATGTGGAAAATACACAGTGGAAGTGGACGGAGATCACGAGGACGACATGTGCGAGGTGAGCCTTGTGAAGAGCAACGATCCTGAGTGCTCGTAATTGGATCACGAAGTTTTCAAGAACGATCAGGCTGCTAAGATTTGCATCACCGACAACAATGGCATCTTTCGTCCATTAATATGATTTTCCATCCATCGGACAAAATTATGATTGATTGATACAGGGGAGGGTTCTTCTTCCTTGTAATGGGCAATGATGATACAAGAACAGTAATATATATAGAGGAGAGACGAAGGAAGAAGAAGATCAAGTCGGTGGTACGAATTGCCGGCAAGACGCTCACGGTGGCGCAGGTGGCGGCATACGACGGACACGACGCCGGAGTCACCGCGGCAGATGGCGGAGTAGAAGAGGGAGCCGCGATGGGTCACATCAGATCTGAGTATAGGAGAAAGAGAGAAACTGTTGGGTGAAATTTTGTTTATTACTTCGAAACTTTTTCTTTTCTGCATTAAAGTCCTCTCATACAAAAAGGGAGTCAAATGCATAAAAATTAATAGTTGGGGTCTTAAAATAGTATTTTAGCCAAAATTTCCGTCAAATTTTGGACGAAAATATACCTCAGGACCCTTTTTGTTAACGGAGCAAACCACAGGGACCTTATTTAACACTTTTTAAACCACATGACCCTATTTGAAAATGGGCCAAACCACAGGGCCCTTTTCTGTAATTTACCCTTTTTAATATCACATCATATGAGGTAATTTCAAATTGATCCTAAATATTTTATTTATTTTAGATGAGTTTTATATATTTTTATAATTTTTCAAATTGATTTCAAACTTATTCTGTGCACGCCAAACCCCTAGTTATATTATATGTGGGAGGAGCCTTTTAGTCGTCCTCCCACTTATACTAAGATAAAAAGATTACATGTCATTACAATAAGAGAAAATTTATTATTTGATCCCTCTATTTTTATTAAGTCAATGATTTGGTCCTTAATTTATTTTTTATATATATATATATATATATTTGCGTGCCCGTTAGGGCACTCAAAACCCCTAATATATTATTATTCGTTCAGTTATTGTAAATATAAACGCAGAACATACCTCAAATTTCAGATCAAAAGACAGAGCTCGAGAGATATGGAGTGACTATATTTATAACATGCCCATTAATTAATTCGGTTGAATTTAGTAGAAATAATTAATCTTTTACAACATGATAAATAATTAATCTTTTACAACATGATAAATTCAAGTTGAATCTTATTAAAATAAAAATATTCACATTTAATACTGAAAATACTTTTTTTTTCGTAGAAAAGGGGATTCATTAAAAATACTTGTGAGAAACCAAAATTTATGACATATATACGTATAATTCTTCTTACAATTTAGGTTTTGACCTCAAATCAGTGTTGCTACTTGTGAAAGAAGTTAATTCATCCACGTAATGACCTGGATTTCAAAGGCTAAAGAACTTAAACGTCGGTGTTAAGGGGCGGAAATTAGATAAATAGTAAATCAATATCGTGGTAACTGGTAAGATATGTCAATATGTCATGCGCGTATCCTAGCTAATTATTAGTTTGTAGCTACTGTTTAATGTTTCCAATAAAGTAAAAGGATGGGGTAAGTTCAGTGGCTTGAAATAACCATGTTTCGTGTCACTTACATCTTAAGTAGCTATTTTTTCAACCCCGCGATGAACGGGATGTAGAGATGGATATTATTGATTTGTTTAAATATTATTTTATTTACTCTTTTAACGTCGCTAACTAATTTGCTTTGAATTTAATTGCCAAAGTGCTTCATCCACTTGAGTACGTTACATATAACCAAGGTTTTAAATATTGACCTGATCAAGACACTGGTGAAGATTGGCCAAAACTGTAATTATGGTCTCTTATTTTTTTGAATAAGTTGCAATTCAGCCCTTTATTAATTTTTGTTATAATTTGGTCTTTTAGGTTTTTCAAAAGTTTCATTCATTGGTCGCAACGATTGAAGATTGTCATATTTCTCTCGTTTTAAGTTAGAATGCAACGAATTCTGAGTTTCATATTACTTTTAACGAGTTATTTCTTTATTTAGTGCGTGAGAGTCGTTAATAAATAAAGTCAAATTAAATTTCGAAAGTGTGTTGCTCATTTCACAGTCAAACTAGTGAAGTTGGTCATCTCTCTTGTTTCAAGTTCGATTGCTACGAGTTCGGAGCTACAAGTTACTATTGACGAGTTTTTTTTTGTCCACTTGAGACCGTAAACAAATGAGATCAAAAAAGGCTTGAAAGTTTTTTTCCATAACTTTTTGCTTTTTGGATCCATAACTATCTTTTTGCTTGATTTGATCTTATTTGATAAGATCCCAGCTGAGTAGAAAAAAGACTTGTGTCAACAGTAATTCGTAGCTCTAAATTCGTCGCAATAGAATTTGAAATGAGATATATATGATCAATTAAGTCCAACGTCGTATATTTGACAGTGAAACAAACAACCCATTTTTGAAGTCCAATTGGATTTGTTGACAATTTCAACTCGATAAATAAAATATCCCGACAAAAGCAATAACTTATGACTCGTCGCATTCGAACTTTAAACCGGAGAGGTATAATCATATGGGTTAGTCTATGATGCAAAGTTTAATTCTTGACATGGGATATAATGAATTATAAACCAATCAAATTTTGACAATTCGAATTAATGACCTGAAGAACAGGTAACCAACAAGTTAAAGTATAAAGTTTACCTTCTCAACACGTTTTCTATTAATTTTTTTTTGTTGCCCAAGGTATCCCCCAGCCCGATAAGCCAAGGACTAATCCTCTGCAGATCTGAGCTCCATTTAAGAGTTTATCGTTGGCCAATTGGTTGCTGCATACACAAGGCGGGATATAATTATGTCATATCAGCAATTGCATCCCATCCAAAAATCAAACTTTGCATCTCAAATTAACCCATCATATATACCCAATCATTAAGACAATGAGTCAAACTTTAAAGAAATTTGGAGGACAAAAATTACAACAAAACAAAATATAAATACTTGAATTGTAATCTAACCCAAAGTAAGAGACCAATATTGCACTCGACCCGTCAAGATTTAATGATTTAATTATGATTAAAATATATATTTTATATAAAAGATGATAGGTCACAAATTTAATATATAATAAATAATGAGTTAATTATTATTTTATTTATTTAAATTTTATGAAATATTTTATATAAAATATTTTTTTTATATTTTATGATTATATTTTATATAATAAATAATCATTTATATTAAAATATTATATATAAAATACTTTTATAAAAAAATTTTAAGCCCATAAATGATTATTTATATTTTTGTGCTGTAAGTAAAATTATTTTAATTATCTCCAATTATATCCTATGTTTAATATTTTAATATATTTTAAAATTGTTTGAATCTTAAAAAGTTTAGATTAATATTTTTGTATCAGAAAATATCATAACTAGACATAATTTTTGTCATGAACTTAATAGAAATAAAAAATTATGAGCCGATTCAACCACAAACTTTTGTATTTCCATTTTACGGTTCTTTCAGATTAAGTTAGATATTAATTATTGGTTTGATCAATTGAATTGGCCTGCCCGATCTTTTATGAACAATGCATATAACTAGAATAATTAAGGATGACCAATACAATATGCAGTTTTTATAAAGCCGCAAGTTAAGCCTAAAAGATAAAGACACATGCTTAACAATTTTAAATGGCTGCAAAAATAAAATAACGGTTTACCAGCCATTTCCTAATTAAATTAGTGACAATAATATTACATCTAATTAACCAATTAAGTAGTTCCCTAGGCCTGCCTCTCTTGTTAGTAGTATTTAAGATGCCAGAAAAAGGTTGTATTTGATTGGCCAAAGGAGAGAATTGGGCATTCATGGAGAAATTTTAGTTACCGAAATGACAGTGTAACAACTAAATAATTATTCAGGCAAAAAAAAAAAAACTAAATAATTATCGCCAACTCGGCGGTCCCCCATGAAAACGAGGTTACCACTTGCAAACCAGAGTGATTCCTTCAAATCTTCAATTCAACAAATTATACAGCCATGTGGGCACGTGGCTGTCAGATTTTACCTTTGTTGACAAAAAGTCAAAAACAGCTCGTGGCATGTGTAAATTATGAAACTAAAAATATGAAATTTTTAAAAACAAAATAATTAATAAGGGTATGACGTCTATTTATACTTTGAAAAATATAGGACCCGTAAAAGTGGTGGGAATCGGGAAAGGAACTGGAAGAAGAGGAAGAGTAATTTCAAAGAAGCTTCTATAAGTCTGGCCCAAAAAAAAAAAAAAACAGAAGAAGAAGAAGCTTGTATAATGTGAAATGAAATAATGCCCAACGTTCCAAGATATTAAATGCTGTAGGCCCAGAACTAAGGATTTATGGAATATAGTTATGAATGTAATAAAATAAAACAAAGACCAACAAGTCACAGTCAGCAATAGAAATAATATATATGTAGTGGACTTTTCATTTGGGTACCTGCTTCCTCAGTAATCTTCCATATATGAGATCTCTTGATAAATAGAAGTCCAAAATCACATTTGAAATTGCATTAGAGAGATCGGAAAAAAGCAGAGAGTGAGAGAGAGAGATTATATTAGAGATATGAGGTGTGAGTGGTGTATAGTTAGTGTGGTGGTTGTGGTGGTAGGATTATTATCAGCAACGACGTCGTACGGTCAGCTAAGTCCATCGTTTTACAACGACACTTGCCCAAACGTGACAAGCATCGTACGAGGAGTGGTGCAGGATGCTCTGTCTTCTGATGCTCGCATCGGCGGAAGCCTCATCCGCCTTCATTTTCACGATTGTTTTGTCCAAGTACCACCTTCCTCCTCTTAATCATTATCACTTTCAATTATTTATTTTCATTATTTTTTGTTTTCTTTTACAAATAATCATATCACACCAAAAATATTAATTAAAACTTCTTGCTGGCTTCATTTAACTATATTTTATTTATTTAATATTTTTTTTCCTTTTGCTATCATTGAGATAAGACATGTACGTACCTGCAGCATCTAGTTTATTTAATATTATTTCCATTTTACGTGAATAGTTTCAAAAATAATAATATGATATTAATGAATCCATCACAAATTAAATGAAACAGGGTTGTGATGGATCAGTATTGTTGAACAGCACATCGGACATAGACAGTGAACAAGGAGCAGTTCCTAATAACGGATCCATAAGAGGTTTCGATGTTGTCAACAACATCAAGACTGCTCTTGAAAATCAATGTCCTAACACCGTTTCTTGCGCTGACATTCTCGCCATTGCTGCTGAAGTCTCCGTTGATCTGGTACCATTTTAATTAATTCTCAATTAATTAATTCATTTATATGGTTAAATTATTATCATTAATTAAAATGGAGGGATGGACAGGCCGGAGGTCCAACGTGGACAATTCAACTGGGAAGACGAGATAGCCTAAATGCAAGTAAGGATCTGGCCAATAGTAATCTGCCACGTCCCACCTTCACCTTGGATCAACTCAAGTCAGCTTTTTCCAATCAAGGCCTCAATACCACCGATCTCGTTGCCCTCTCAGGTATATATATATATATATATATTAGGGGCTTAGAGAAATATTATACGTATCTAATTTTTGATTTGATATTTACAGCTATTTAGTGGTTAAATAGTATATTTCTATTATTTAAGGACTAAATCGTTAGAAGTGTAAAAATTAAAAGACCAAATAACAAGTTTTCACTTTCTTAATTCTCATCTACTACTTCCTCTTTGGCATTATTTATACACTTAGTCAATTATCAAAGTCCCATTTTTGTCCCATATATTTTACTAAGTTTTCAATTTGGTCTCATATTTTTTATTGCACTTTTGATCCCATATCTTTGGGTCAATTCCTAATTTGGCCAAAAACAGATATGGGACCAAATTGAGAACACAACAAAAGATATTAGACTTAATTTACACTTTGACCTACATATATAACATACCACCGTGCCTAATATATATGATTGATCAGGTGCTCACACGTTCGGACGATCTCGGTGCACATCATTCCAAGGTCGTCTCTACGATTTCAACAGCACGGGAAGCCCCGACTCAACACTGAACACAACCTATCTCTCAACACTACAGAGTCTGTGTCCTGAAGATGGGTCAGCCTCGAACAACGTGACGAACCTTGACCTGTCGACTCCGGATGAGTTTGACAACTTGTACTACTCCAACCTTCTTCAGAACAATGGGTTACTTCAGAGTGACCAGGAGTTGTACTCTACTTCCGCCGCCGACACTATCGACATCGTCACTAATTTCAGTTCCAACCAAACCGCCTTTTTCGCTGCCTTCGTGGATTCCATCATCAAGATGGGAAATATTAGTGTGTTGACGGGATCTCAAGGTGAGATTCGCACTCAGTGTAATGCTGTCAATTCTAACTCTTCTTCCAATTCTTCTTCTCTTGGATTGGCCGAGGTTGTGTCTCAAGAATTGCAACGACTAGAGGACTTGCTTGCTTCTCTCTAGATACATTATATTATATTATTATTGTATTTATATATATATGTATGTGTGTGTGTTCTGTTATACATATATTTGCATTGCTTGGTCTTAATTAAAGGCGTCTGGTTGTTGATGCTGATGTTGGTTGTTGTTATTGTAATATGAATAAGCTTTTGTATCTTTAATAAAGGCCAATTCGCAAATGCATGTGCCGACCTCTTCCATATATGTCTAAAATAGGTTTTTGAGGTCTCTGTTTAACTCTGTCTTTCTATTTAGTATTTACTGTTCAAATGCCTCTTTATCAAAAAAAAAAAATGTTTTTGGGTCTATTATTATATACACTGTGAGAGATGCAGTGATGGAGGCCGGACAAAATATGAGGGGGCCAAAGAAAATTTTGTATAGGATATCATGTGTAAAAGTCAAAAAAAAAAAAGAAAGAAAAAAACAAAGTGCTGGAAGACTAGGAATTGAACTGGCACCCTCTTAGTTGAGAAGTTGAAAAAATTGCATAAACCATCTGAGCTACACTCTTATTTATACTAAAGTTATATATTTATATATATATATTATATTTAGACTTTAGAAACATATTATGGGTATTTAGTGGTGACAACTGACAAGCGGGTACTCGTGTGGTCCAGGATTTCTGTATGTATGTGAAGAACCAGTGCACCTCTGCGCATGCGTCCACTTTATACTATGATTGTTTTTGTTTTGGTGATTTTTTTTTAAAAGTCAATTACTTTTTTTTTGTTGAGAACACACTACCGTTGAATTCATTTAATGAACAAAGGATTTCTATTATTTCAACATTATATATTGAAAGTAAAATAAATTATAAATGTTAACAAGTGCTTGGTTAGATTGTTAATTATAGCTCCAATCTTTATAGAACATCTCATATTAAAGTCTTGGTGGAGATAATTATATTAAAAAAATAAATAATTTCCATTATATATAAAATCTGTTGATTTGAACAAAGCTTAGTCATTATTTATAGATGCTAAAATTAAATGTCATATATTGAAAAACATGTTCTAATTTTTGTATCTTGACAAAATCACTTTTAGTATGAACTCTTTAAAAAAAATAATTAATTTGCTTTATGATATATTAAAACTTATATACCATCCATTTAAGAGCATTTATCAATAAAACTTCAAACAAATATTAATATAATATTTTGATAAGATATACAAACCAAATAGCAAAACAACTCAAGTTCCAACATTTTGGTTCATATGACGTTTCGACATACTCTCTCTCAATAATTATTACCTCTGACCGATTCTTCCTCAACCTGTCAACATCAAGGACCTTAAAGTAAACCGGTAGAACCTAATATGCTATATATGCTTATAGAATAAGTTGAGGACCGCCTTACGTAATTCTATGAAAATGATCCACCACAGATACTCTATAAATAAGAGATCTTATCAGGTAACTAACACACATTGATCTTTATCTTAATTATTGTTATTTTGTTGATATATTGACTTGGCGTGAGAGGCTCATTAAATGGCCTAATCTCATTTTAAGTGTCTTATGTGGAAGACTCAGAGACACTTTCGGAGCATTATCAAATCTAAATTAAGCCAAAAAAACATGTAATATAATGGATCCTGGTGAAAATGTGATCGAACTAATAAGAGAAAATTTTGTTGGAAACATAAAGTACTTCCCTGAGATGAAAAACTAAGACCAATAACTATTTTCACTTATAAAAACAAGGAGCGTGGTGACAACGTGAACTATAACAAAGATTTTGTTGGAAACGTCAAGGAATTTTCTGATTGAGTTAATATGAGTGGTTTACAAATTATAATCTTAAAAAAATTATTGCTAATAATATGCGCAAGACATTATATTTAGTAAATAATGTGTGTACAAATGCTGTTTAATTTGACAAATAAATCTTCATATTTTTCTTCACAAATAGAAACTCCATCTGTTTTTATTATAATTAACTCAAGTCTTCGTCAATTTCCAAATAATGAAATGATAATATCTATTCAACGTAACGTAAAATTGAGAAGAATAGTTTGGCTCAGCCTTAGCTCCTTTTGTCAACTATTTACCAAAAAAAAAACGCTCCTTTTGTCAACTGAAAAAAGAAATAAATTAACATTAGAAGGGAAGTTTTTTATATAGAAGTCTTTTAAAATTAATTAATTTGATAATTTCTTCATCTTTCAGAAAGTAATATTACAAAATATAATAAAATACAACATATTAATGAGTTCGCTATTCACCTATCACAATCTAAATTTGCAATGTAGGTATGAATTCTTTATTTTCTATTTCTAAAACGATTAGGACTCTTATAAATTGCCACTGGCATATATTCTAAATTTCTAGTCCTTTATTAAAGAAAGTAGAGGGTGTCTAAATTAGCTGTATGGAGCTGGCATGCCTTTTTATTTTTAGGCACATGATGTGACTTTTTCTCCTGGGTCTAAAATTGATTTTGACAAAATTAACTAAGTATAATTTTAATCCGAATATAGTCCAACCCACCTCATTTGACTAGCTATATTCAAATGTCATTTTTTCCAATACTCCGAGCTACTTGTCCACTTTCCAGAATCTATACTATATGTGGCGGCCACTTTCCTAAATGGTCGACATTCAATATGTTCCTTTTATGTTTACACACGCATTAATTAACCAAAGACAAAACTATATAATGAACCGCCGAAATAAGACACCTTTGTTGAAGGTACGAGGCAGATCATCGATCATTGTTCTATGATTTGTTTTTTGTTTTAATTTCTTGGAAATATATTATTTTAAACCATGCTTGCTATCTATTGTTACGATAATAATAATTATGTATTTACGAAACGTTTCGTAAAATTTAATTCAAGTCATAGTTTGGTTTAAAAACCTAATTAAAATTAAAATGTGCATGGGCTTTTATTATTTACTTTAATTTTTTATAATCAGGACTATTTGTCTTGGATTCTTAATATACATCGTGAAATAAATTAATATAAACCGTTGACCACAAAAATACGAAAATAAAAAGCATTGGAACATAATTATTAGTATCCTACGGTTTGCGATTTGAATCCTACGATTTGATCGATTCGGCATCAAAACGATACGTATTGTTGAATGAATCCTTTGATGCCCTGAATCGATGCGATACTCATTGGAATCTTACGATTCACACAGGAATCGCGAATCGAACGATTCCGACGATTCAGAAGAATATAGTAAAACAAAGGCTGCAATTTTAAAAAAAACATGGTTGATTACAAAAAAAAATGTTAAAATACTAAAGCAATAACAACATAACATAATTTTTTTTTTTTGCCAACAACATAACATAATTTCAGAGGTAGAAACTTATATGAGTTTAAAAAAAAAAACCGTCATTTAAATTCAAGATACTAGTGAACAAAACATTGAACATGATGAAGGGGTAATGAAGAGGAAGAAGATATAGTCATGTTAGATGAAGATAATGATGATACTAATAATGGTAGTGATGTTAATCTAAATGAATAGAACTAGAAGATAATTAATTTTAACCTTATTTTATTAGTTATGAGTTATAAATTATGATTTATAAGTTTTTTTTTATTATAATTTGTCATTTATGACTTTATGTCAGACTTATATAATTTTTTTGTCATTAATATAATTTACTTCAAAATTTTTTTATTGTATTTCTGAATCCTATAATTCAATACATTTTATGATTCACTATAGATTCAAATCTTGATTTGACAACTATACATAGGAATAGAAATAGAAGAAAGTAAAAGAATGGGTGCCTCGTGCCCAATTTTGTCAAGACACAAGACTAAAGTATAATTTGCTTCTCGGGTACGTGACACGTGCTCTATCTTTTTCCATACTAAAGTATAATTAAGATCTTAAAATCTAAGATCATAACTATTATACTAACGAATTCATTTTGGCCGCCCCTACAAATGTCGCATCAGAAACAGTATAGATCCTGCAGTAAGATTATATGCATCCATCGAGAACGAGTCTCAATCAACTATATATTAATAACAGGACTTTGAAATTTGGGTGGCGAAAAAGTAAATCATACGACCTTTCAATTAGCAGTTAAGGGATCGCACTTTACAGTAATTGAGATTAAGCTAAAGTTGTTAAGAATTACAAAACAAAAATTAAAAAAATTGATAATCATAACCCTGCAGCCTGTACTGAACATACGATTAACAAATGATTAATTAATATTGCGCGTAAATCTCTGACATATATATGTCACGAAAATTAGTGTATATATTAGCCTTCATGACGAGCTAGGTTAATTCAAGCATGCATCCATTAGTTTGATGGAAGGAACCTCATACTCAACTTTTGTAATGTGTATAAGTATTGAAGAGAATTAAACTCTAAAAGTTAGGCGTCAAAGTTGAAAAGTTTAATTTTTTGAAGTAAGACTCGTTAACTTTGTCACACACCTTTATAAGTAGTTATGAACCATGAGGGTGAGCCTATAAATAAAGGGTGGCTAAGAGCCCTGAAAACTCACCCTTAGCTTATTAATTAGCTTGAAACCATAATCAATAATGGGTAGCGTGAGTGTGAGAATTGCTATAATATTATTTGTGATGGTGGGAGTATTATCATGGGTGTCGCATGCCGCAAAATTGAGTCCCACATTTTACAAGAAAATATGCCCAAACGTGAATAGTATCGTATCCAATGTTGTCCATAATGCTTCACTCACGGATCCTCGTATTGGTGCTAGTCTCATCAGGCTTCACTTTCATGACTGCTTCGTTCAAGTATGTGAATTCATGCTTCTTAATTAAAACCTTTAATTTAGCTATATATAATTAATCATTTACTTCTTGTTTAATTAATTAATTTCATGTGTGTCAGGGTTGTGATGCTTCCCTGTTGCTAAACAATACAGCAACAATAGAAAGCGAACAACAAGCAGTGGGGAATAATAACTCAATCAGAGGGTTGGATGTTGTCAACAACATCAAGACTGCCCTCGAAAATGCCTGTCCCAACACTGTCTCATGTGCTGATATTCTCGCCATTGCTGCTCAAGTTTCTGTTGTTCTGGTATCTATATAACATACATACTTACGTGTATATATGTATAATTATAATAGGTTGAAATTTCATTTTCATCTTTGAATTATAAGGTGAATTCCGTTTTAATTAATCCTCACATTTTCCCATTCGTTTTATTGTTAGTACTTAGTACACAACATGATTTTATCTGGGTTTTGTCATTATCTTCAAATTGGATATTGGATCTAAACAATTCTTTTCTCATATTTGTCATAATAAAATATAGGGTAAATTACACAAAGGTCCCTGTAGTTTGACCCATTTAAAGAAAGGGCCCGTGTGGTTTAAGAAGTGTCAAACAAGAGTATGTGATTTACTCCGTTAACAAAAAGGTTCCCCGAAAGTATTTGTCATCCAAAACTAATGGAATTAAGACATGTGCAGCTAAGTGACCCTATTCCACACACCCAATCCCTAATTTTTCTCTTACACTGTACAGAATTTGTCCCTAACTCAAAAGAAAATGACGAGAATGAGAGTTAGGATTTGCGAGGATGGGGAGATAGGATTCAATTTCTGCGAAATGGAGGGATTGTGTATGTGGAAATGGGTCACGTGAGCTGTACATTGTCCTAATTCCATTAGTTTTGGATGAAAAATACCTCCTAGGACCTTTTTTTTTTAATGTAGCAAACCACATGCCTTTATTTGCCACTTTTTTAAATCATAGAGACTTTTTCTGTAAATGGACCAATTCACAAGGACCTTCTATGTATTTTACTCTCAAATATAGAATATAATATGCCAATGAATCACTACTTAATCACGAATAGTAATTTAATAACTTAAAGTAATGATGTACACTACAGGCAGGAGGACCCTCATGGAAAGTAGAATTGGGAAGAAGGGATAGCTTAACAGCAAACAGAAGCCTTGCTAATACAAGCCTTCCAGGCGCTTTCAACCCATTAAAAACACTTAAGACCCTCTTTTCCAATCAAGGCCTCAACACCACCGATCTTGTTGCTCTCTCAGGTACCCTCTATCTTTGGGCCTCAAGATACAGGCCCAACTTTCCGGCCCACTTATGTATTTATTGATTTTTGTTTCAGGTGCACACACATTCGGAAGATCTCGGTGCACATTATTCGTGAGCCGACTGTACAAATTTAACGGAACCAACCAACCGGACCCATCTCTCAACACAACCTACTTAACGGCTCTCCGAAAGATATGCCCAGAGAACGGAACCGGGAGCAACCTGGCTAATCTAGACTTGACCACACCTGATACCTTCGACAACAACTATTTCTCCAACCTTCTATCTCACAATGGCCTGCTTCAGAGCGATCAGGAGCTGTTTTCGACCAAGGGCGCAGATACCGTTGACTTGGTCAACAAATTCAGCAAGGACCAAACCGCATTCTTCAACACCTTCGTGGAGTCGATGATCAAAATGGGGAATATCAAACCTTTGACTGGGTCACAAGGGCAGATTCGGAAGCAATGTAATTTTGTCAATTCCAATGGAGACACTGACTTCCTCGCTGGTGTGGCCACAGCTCATCCTTCCCACCTATCTCGTTCTTCAATCTAATTAATCTCAATATTCATCTTCATTTAGTTTTAATTTTCAACTATAGATGCATGCCACAAGGCATTTATATCTATATATATACCTAGCTATACACATACTTAAAGCATAAATATTAGTTAAAGAATAAGCTATATGAACATGTAGCATGTATGGCGTACGTTGGTTTTAATTTCTTTTTCCATTGGGATCAAGTTTATTCTTTCTTTCTTTCTTTAATTATATACATTGATATAGTTGAATATACGGATGATATGAACTTATGGTCCAAATTATTTGAATTACTTGCGTGGGTTTGACGCCATTTGGTCAGGCAGGAAGGATATGTTTCATGAGTAGTCTCTTTTGCCACAATAAGGAATATTAGTTGCTGTGTTGTATGATTTCTTCAACATGGATCAAAGGGAGAGAAGCTGTATTAAAGAATTTGTAACAACTATTTTGTTAAGGAAAAATAAAATTTTAATGTGTGTTTAATATTCTCTCTATTATAATGAGTTATACATAAAATTTTTATCTCGTGTCAAATATTGATTAAGAAACCTTATAATAAAAATACAAGGGTCTGTTTGGGAGCCAGTTAATTTTAATCCAATCTCATCCAAATGGATGGGATGAGATTATTTTTTAATTAGATGAGATGAGATGATGTATTGGTGTTTGGGTGATTTTAGTGATAATGATGTTAAATAGGGTGTGAAATTATATAAAAGGGTATGTAATGATTGTGGTTGGTAGAAATAAGTTGATGGATTTTTGTAATTTGTATATGGGTAGAAATGATAGAAAATAATGAGATGAGATGGAGATAGATGAGATGATAGGTGTTTGGTTGTGTTTTGATTGAAATAATATTGAGATGAGATGATATTGGGAAGTGTGATATGGTATTGGAAATTGTGAGGATGAGAAAATTTTGGATTGAGGGTTAGGGGTCAATCCAAATCCAAGTGGATGAGATTATGGGCCAAAATGAAAATAATATTGGAATTATTTTTTGACATACAATTTGGTCCATAAATTCGAACTGTTCCAATTAATCAATCTCTAACATGTGTAAA
>QANZ01017153.1:188617-239402 GCA_003254925.1 Chamaecrista fasciculata
AGAAAAAAAAAATGATGAGAAATGATAGATGGAGAGAGAAAATTATAAGTGTAATAAATGAGGGTATGTAAAATTACTATTTTGTCTAATTCTTTTTTTTATATTTGTATTAAAGTATAGGTAATTATAGGTGTATAAGTAGGGATAGATTAGTAATTGTAAGAGAAAATGAGATGATGTTGTGAATGAGATGATGATGTGGATGAGATGAAGGTTCCAAAAAATACCAAGTCATTACTGTTCATCCACTCTTAAAATGAGATGATGATTGAATGAGATGAAATCTCGATGATCCCTCTCCCAAATAGGCCCTAAGAAATCTGACCTAAATTTTACCCTTTTGTTAATTGAGTTTTAGTTTTGCTGGGGTTGAATTTGAATGGCCATAATCCTTAACTACCATTGAACTATATTTATATCTTGCCTTCTTTCGCTGGTTCTGTACTTTGTAGTTACTGATTAACCCTAAGTCATCTTCATATTATAGAACAAATATAATAAAATTCAGCTTTTGGATTCTTGTCACAAAGAATGGTTTAACCAATAATTCGTGAAGCTGAACAAAGATTTGAGTTTGTATGGAGAGACAATTTTACATTCAAAATGACATTAATTATAAATTTCAAGGGTGTGAAGATGATTGAGGAAAAATGAAAACGCGAGGAGGGTGGCCTTTTTCAAGGATCAAGGGTAACAAGTGAGGAGGAGGATTTTTTGGAATGATACCAAAACAGAGTCGACAGAGACATGTTATTAAAACTGAACTGACACTTTTGTTTTATAGTGAAATCATATGTTGGCCACTCAACATGATGGGGTTGTAGGATTAGTGGTGGCCTCTTAACAACAATATTTGACCTCCTTATCCAAATAAGAGGATATACCCAAGCATCGCAAAATCCACCTTTACTCATTTACAAGTTTTCCCAACTTTTTTGAGTTTTACAGAATTTCCATGTATAAATTTTTACATTTATAATGTCACCAAACGTCACAATAAAAAAAATATAAAATGTATTTTATCTTATCAAGTTTATGAGAAAAAGATTGAAAGGCAGAGAAGCACCTAACCCAAAAGCATAGGTTGAGATTTTGCGCTGCTTCAATCTAAAGATCAGCGCTCTCTCCTATACCCACCCGCCATTTTAGTGACTGTAAGTCAATCATCTTTCTGCTTTCCTCTCAACTCAATTCTGAGTCTGGAAAGCTCAAAATCCCAGTAATCATGGCTTCTTCTTCATCTTTGCATCTATCCCAAGCCATTTTGGCCCAAGCCATCTCCCATCATCGTTTCAATTCCTCTTCTGATCGTATTTCTCTTTCCGTGCCTTCCTTCTCTGGCCTCAAATCACATTCTTCGAATTCTTCGTCGACCAAACTTTCTTCCATTTCGCGTCGTCGAGGGGTTAATTCAACCACCACAGTTCGTGCTACGGCCGTTGAGACATTGGATAAGACGACTGAGGCTTCTCTGGTTGAGAAATCCATCAACACTATTCGATTTCTGTCCATTGATGCTGTTGAGAAGGCCAATTCGGGTCATCCGGGTTTACCCATGGGTTGTGCTCCGATGGGTCACATTCTCTACGATGAGGTCATGAGGTACAACCCCAAAAACCCCAAATGGTTCAATCGTGACCGATTTGTTTTGTCTGCTGGCCATGGGTGTATGCTCCAGTACGCTCTGCTTCACCTTGCTGGATATGATAGCGTCAAGGTGAGTTTTCTTCCATCACATTGTATATATATATATATATATGTATGTATTTTCCTGGAACTTGCTTGGATCTATGAGTAACTTAATTCACTTGTGTTTGAGATGAAAGACCACCTGGTTTTAACTTCAACCCATTAATGAGGAAATAGTTTCCGGGAATAAAAAAATAACTGATGCTTAAAAAATGGAATTGTCTTGGGATAGATACGACAGAACACTTTAAAATATATATAAGCGCAGTATATTTTGTCGCATAACGGTTGTATTATGCACATTTTTTCATACAATTGTCATTTTTTTTTTGAAAAGACAATTGTCACCTTTAGATCATCTGTAGTTGTATATGTTTTGCGTTCTTCCAACTGCATATTTCTTGACGCTGCATTTCTGTACATTCATTTGCATTAGTTTTTGAAGCGATTGTCAATACTTTGGTCTTTGCCATTTGCAGACATTTTGTTTTATGTGCTTTTTGTGTGATAGTATACACCATTGTAAACTTTGTAGGAGCTTTTTCTTGAAACTTTAATTGTGAAACCATATGATGTTCATCAAACTGAATTTATTATGTTTTACATTAAATAATAGGAAGACGACTTGAAGGAATTTCGCCAATGGGGAAGCAGAACCCCTGGACACCCAGAAAACTTTGAAACAATTGGAGTTGAAGTAACAACAGGTCAGTTATCTTTTTGCAGTCTTTTGTTTTGTTCGGTTCTCCTACTTATCCTTATATTTTTCTTTAGGTCCTCTTGGTCAGGGCATTGCCAATGCCGTTGGTTTGGCCCTTGCGGAGAGGCACTTGGCTGCCCGATATAACAAGCCCGACAATGAGATTGTTGACCATTATACGTAAGCTACCTACTTATTAATATCTTATCCCAAAGAATCCCAACTCACTTGTTTGTTGAACTTGTAAAGTTGTAATGCCTTTTTTCGGTTGGATTTTTCTAATTATGTTGGCATTCACCAGGTATGTTATATTGGGTGATGGTTGTCAAATGGAGGGAATTTCAAATGAAGCATGCTCACTCGCTGGGCACTGGGGCCTAGGGAAGCTCATTGCTTTCTATGATGACAACCATATTTCCATTGATGGTGACACAGAAATTGCATTCACTGAGAGTGTTGATCAACGTTTTGAAGGACTTGGATGGCATGTTATTTGGGTAAAGAATGGAAATACTGGCTATGATGAGATCCGTGCTGCAATTAAGGAAGCAAAAGCTGTTAAAGACAAACCTACCTTGATTAAGGTTAGTTACTTGGAGTTCACATTGAATTAAGTGGATTTCTGAAAAAGAAAAAGAAAAGGTTAATGTTTTACTCTTGAAAGTTGTCGTGGTTCTTTGTTAATTGGTTTGAGGCAATTGGGGATTTTCTAGTCTCACTGATTTATTTTTTTTTTTGGATCTCTTGACATTATAGTTCTATAATTATAATTTTTTTGAGCCATGGGTGAAGAAAACTTTTGTGTTTCACTCGTTCATTTTGGGTGCTGATAATTATTGATGTGGAAGTAAATTCTTCAGTTTTATTCAGCTCTGAGACATGTTCTGTTTTGCCGAATGTATCATTTCCTCAGGTGACCACTACCATTGGATATGGATCTCCAAACAAGGCTAATTCCTACAGTGTGCATGGAAGTGCATTGGGTGCCAAAGAAGTGGATGCTACGAGGAAGAATCTTGGATGGCCATATGAGCCTTTCCATGTGCCTGAAGATGTTAAAAGGTACGGACAGTGGGGTTGGAGATTTGTTTGTTTCTCTATAAAGCATAGAATACCTATTTTCAGGCATGTCGGCATGCAAGACATTTGTTAGATGCTGAAACTACCTTGAACAAAAACAACAATAAAGGAAAAGAAAATTGTAAAGGACATAGGTGCACCTAATAAAGGAAAAGAAAACTCAAATTTGTAAATATAGCTTTACATCCATTTATTGATTAAACTAATTTAGAAAATAAACCTGCAAGGTACTTACATTATATGATGATGCCCCGTTCTGTTTTTCTTTTGAAGGTGCTCATTGAATAGGAAGTCTGAAAATTTGATTTTAGTTTGTCACATGGCAAAATATATGTGTGTGCATGTTTCATAATGGTTTCCATTTTGGCTACTTTGGTATAATGTGATCCTCATTAAAACTTTATTTGCTATTCTCAGTCACTGGAGTCGCCATATCCCCGAGGGTGCTGCACTTGAAGCTGAGTGGAATGCTAAATTTGCTGAATATGAGAAGAAATACAAAGAGGAAGCCACAGAGTTGAAGTCCATTATTACTGGCGAATTACCTGCTGGTTGGGAGAAAGCACTTCCGGTGAGTAATGATCCAAATTTCTTGCACAATCTAAAATTCAACATGTATCTGATTTTCATGAGTGCTTCAATTCATTTTAGATAGAATGCTTGTTACATTTGTCACCACACTTTTTCTTTATGTCTATATAACCTCAAGTTACCTAATAATTTGAATTCCACTTCTGTTGAGCACCCTTCCAATTTGATTTCAACTTTCAGACATACACTCCGGAGAGTCCTGCTGATGCTACCAGAAATCTGTCTCAGCAAAACCTGAATGCCCTCGCAAAGGTTCTTCCTGGTTTGCTTGGTGGCAGTGCAGATCTTGCATCTTCAAATATGACCTTGCTGAAAATGTTTGGTGATTTTCAAAAGAATACTCCTGAGGAACGCAATGTTAGATTTGGTGTTCGAGAGCATGGAATGGGAGCAATTTGCAATGGTATTGCTCTTCATAGCCCCGGGCTGATCCCATATTGTGCCACTTTCTTTGTCTTCACTGACTATATGAGGGCTGCCATAAGGATTTCTGCATTGTCTGAAGCTGGAGTTATTTATGTTATGACCCACGATTCGATTGGACTTGGAGAGGATGGGCCAACCCATCAGCCAATAGAGCACTTGGCAAGCTTCCGGGCAATGCCAAATATTTTGATGCTTCGTCCGGCTGATGGAAATGAAACTGCTGGAGCATACAAAGTTGCTGTACTTAACAGGACAAGGCCCTCAATCCTTGCCCTTTCTAGGCAAAAGCTGCCCCAACTTGCAGGAACTTCAATTGAAGGAGTTGAAAAGGGTGGCTACATTGTTTCAGACAACTCATCAGGTAATAAGCCAGATGTTATTTTGATCGGAACTGGTTCTGAGTTGGAAATCGCTGTCAACGCTGCCGAGGACTTGAGGAAGGAAGGGAAGAGTGTGAGAGTTGTTTCTTTTGTAAGCTGGGAACTTTTTGAAGACCAGTCAGATGCCTACAAGGAGAGTGTTCTCCCAGCTGCAGTATCAGCCAGAGTTAGCATCGAGGCTGGGTCGACATTTGGATGGGGAAAAATTGTTGGAAGCAAGGGAAAAGCGATAGGAATTGATCGTTTTGGAGCCAGTGCTCCCGCAGGAAAAATATATAAGGAATTTGGTATCACCAAAGAAGCTGTAGTTGCTGCAGCCAAAGAACTTTCGTAAGATGTAATTGTTTTTTCTTTGGAGTTGTGGGTTTGACTCCTTTTGGCCTGGTAATAGAGATATGTTTCATAACTTATCTCTTTTCCTACATTAAGGAAAAGTGGAAAACTAGATTGCCGTGTTGTATGATTCTTAGCGAAGCAACATAGATCAAAGAGAGGTGCTTAAAAGAATATGTAACAACGCTTTGATTATTGAGTTTTACATCGGTGCTGTGGTTGAATTCAATAGTCAAGATCCTCAATCTAGTTCATGCAAGTATATTTACATCTGCCATTTCACTTGATTGATAGTTACTGATATCATTTGACATAAAAAAGAAAAGAAAAAAACCTTGATGCAAGTACACAACCATTGCTCAAGTAAAGATTTTTGTTGTCATAGTGCTTGATTTCATGACCAACTGACCAAGAAGGCAAGAACCATAGAACTTAAACTATGGGTGATTTAACTGTTTAATGCTTGCAAACTTAACATAACGAAGTAAGGATGGCTTCAAATTTTATCCATGTAATATGGGTCAAAATGTAGCCTCTCATGATTCGAGGTTCCTCTTAGTGGTTGCCTATAATCAAATATGCTCGTTGAGTAGTTCAATTAATGTACAAATCTGTAAATTTATTATTCATGATAAAAAAAAATTAAAAAAATTGAACCCACTCAATATAATATATATCACAAAACCTTTTAGACCGTTAGAGGGTGTTTGAGGGCGTTTGGTACGTGTATAATAAAAAGATTATGAGATCTGGACTAAACTAATCATGTGTTTGGTGTGTGGATTAAAAAATAGAAAAAAACTTAAAATAAAATTATTTATATATTTGTCATAAGGTTACTTCAATCCTAAGTTTTACTTACATTCTCTCTCTCTTCAATGGTTGGTCATGTAAAAAGTTGTGTTTAATATTCTCTCTCTACCATAATTTGTCATATATAAAAATTTTTTCAAAGATCAAATGTTATGTGAGAAACCTTAAAACAAACATATAAGAAACTTTGCTTAAATTTTGTTTTTTAAAAAATAGTTAAGGACTGAACACTTCTGTATGCAAGCTTTTAAGTCTTAACCCAACTCACATTGGGCGTGACCGCGTGAGGTTGGGCTACGGCTAGGCTCCTCAATTTTATTTGTTAATCACTATACAATGTTTTACATAGATTGATGACCCCAAAAAAAACATAGTAATATTAAATGATATTAAATATTTAAGAAAAGAATAAAAATTGTACTTTATGATCAAAATATAATTGAATTTTTTCCTGATACTATTATATTATATAAGCACGTTTGAAGCATATGTTAATATTATTTTTAAATAACAAAAACAATTTATGTTACTTTTATTATATAATATAAATAAAAAGATAGCGAATATCATTTTAATTTTTTTTAATAGGATTGTTGTAGAATATCCAAAGAAAAGGGTAAATTACAGTTTGGTACCTATAGTTAGGGGCGGTTTCACTTTGGTACTCTGAAAGAAAAATTTTTGCAGTTTGGTGTCCCGTGGTTTGCTCCGTTAGCGAATTGGTCCCCTGTGCTTTATTTCCGTTAGGATTTAACGGCAAATGTGATTGTGACCACCTTAAAATGTCAAAAACCTCACAACAAGTCTTCTCTTATGCGTTTAAGTCCTTTCCCTTTACTAAAAGGGATCAAAACATAAAGAAAACGAAAACTAAAGAGTACATTATGTAATTTTACTGTTGAATTGAAATTAATTATAAAAGTGTCTTTAGAATTCTAATATTACAGAATTTTCGCCTTTTCATAAGATTTCTTTTGAATAGGTCCTGATTTAATTACACTTTAATTCCAAAAGTTTATGATCTTTGTCAAAATAGTTCTTAGAACCTCAAAAGACAAATGAACATCTATGATTTATTAAAAAATCTCCATACTCAACTACCAGAAATTGGAATTTTCATTCAAGTACACTACAAACAAATCAAAACCCCCAAATTTTTCCAAAATCAAGCCCCACAAATTTTTTTAGACCCTGCAAATTTCATTCAAGTACACTACAAACAAATCAAAACCCCCAAATTTCTTCAGACCCACAAATCAAAACCCTCGAATTTTTCCAAAATCGGGGCCCCACAAATCAACATCATCAACAACCAATTTTTTCAGACCCTAATAATCTCGAAGAATGAAATTAGAAATTAGAAATTATTTGATTCAGGGTGTGTTTGGGATTCAATTATAATGTAATTGCAAATTCATTATCTCCATTTTCAATACATAACTTGAGCTATAGTGCAAAAAAGTTGTTTGTTTACCAATTACAAACTCATTACAAAAATATTATTTCATTACAACATCATTTCATTACATTTTTATACCCAATTACTAACATACTCCTATTAAAATACCTATAATTACCTATACTTTAATACAAATCTAAAAAAAAACCATTTGACAAAATAGTAATTTTCAATACCCTCATTTATTACACTTACAATTTTCTCTCTCCATTTATCATTTCTTACTATTTTTTTTTTCTCTTTTTCTTACTCATACTCCCTCTCTCTCATATATATATATATATATATTATGTGGCGTAGATATATATACATTATAATATACATTTTGGTCATTTCTCTTGTATATATATGGTAACATTTTTTGTAGTATCAAAATTTAAAAATAAAATTAAAAAACAATAATCTTTCAAATAAATTATTATTTTTTCATATAATTATCTTATTTTTTTATGTACGGTATATTGTTGAAATTATTTATCAAATTCTGCATAATAATTTGTTGTTAGTGGAAGATAAATTATTTGGTCCATGAATTTGTAAAGATTATTCTATTTTAGTTCCAGAATATATTTTTTGGTCATTGAATTTGAGAAAGAGATCGAATCGTTGATGAATGTGATTTTTTATAGGCCGAGACAACATTTCACTTCGTAAGGACCGGTTCGTTGAATCGATATAAAATCATGGACCAAATAGAAGATTTTTAAAATTTCCATGTTATTTACATTTTGGTCCTTTCCATTTTATTACATAAAGCAACTCCAACCTTCATTATAAATATTCACCTTTAGCACATATTCCAAGACAATTTCATTACCATTTCATTTCATAACAACCCCAACCAAAAGTCAAAACATCATTTCATTATCTCCACTTTATTCCATTATCAACTATCAATTTTACCCCTATACAATTTTCAATCAACCACAATCATTACATACCCTTTTACATAATTTCACACCCTATTTTTTCATTACATCTCAAACAATCCAAACATCATTTTACATTCCATTTTCATTACATAATTTTCTCATTATCATTTCATCACATGAAATCATCATTTCATTACATACTTATATCCCAAACACACCCTCAGTTAGTAAGCCCACCGTTTTTCTCTTCTTCCTCTTATCAACCCTCTCTTCTTGCTCTTGCCCTTCACCTCCCTACACGCCGGTATCCACCACTGGTAACGGTGTCGGTGGTGGCGCCGCCGTGGCTGTCGGCGACAGTGTTTCATTATCGACGACGAAGGATGACATGGAGTGGGTAAGAGATCAGATCCGATTGAACGGACTTCATATGCACGACAATGTGTTAGAAAATCGTAAAAAAGAAAATGAAAAAAAATAGAGATAACCAGAAAGATAAGAACTTGTGTAGTGGGGTTCAGTTGAATGGTTCAGTCGTTCCTTCCCATTTTTATTTTTCTTTGGAGGAATTAGAATCTGGGGAAATAGTTGGGAATTGAAGGGACGGGTGAATCATATGTTCTCATTGAAGTCTAAGGTTTGAAATTTGGGATTCCTTCTTCAGATCTCAGCGATTTGCCATTGTTGCTGTCGTAGCTGGATTTGTAATTTTGAGCATCTAAGACCATTACCCATGATGCTCAAAATTACAAATCCAGCTACGACAGCAACAATGGCAAATCGCTGAGATCTGAAGAAGGAATCCCAAATTTCAAACCTTAGACTTCAATGAGAACATACGATTCACCCGTCCCTTCAATTCCCATCTATTTCCCCAGATTCTAATTCCTCCAAGGAAAAATAAAAATGGGAAGGAACGACTGAACCATTCAACTGAACCCCACAACACAAGTTCTTGTCTTTTTGGTTATCTCTATTTTTATTCACTTTCTTTTTTACGATTTTCTAACACATTGTCGTGCATATGAAGTTCGTTCAATCGGATCTGATCTCTTACCCACTCCACGTCATCCTTTGTCGTCGATAATGAAACACTGTCGCCGACAGCCACCATCGACACCGTTACCAGTGGTGGATACCGGCGTGTAGGGAGGTGAAGGGCAAGAGCAAGAAGAGAGGGTTGATAAGAGGAAGAAGAGAAAAACGGTGGGCTTCCTAACTGAATCAAATAATTTCTAATTTCTAATTTCATTCTTCGAGATTATTAGGGTCTGAAAAAACTGGTTGCCGATGATGTTGATTTGTGGGGCTTGATTTTGGAAAAATTAGGGGGTTTTGATTTGTGGGTCTGAAGAAATTTGGGGGTTTTGATTTGTTTGTAGTGTACTTGAATGAATTTTGCATGGTCTAAACAAATTTGTGGGGCTTGATTTCGGAAAAAATTGGGGGTTTTGATTTGTTTGTAGTGTACTTGAATGAAAATTCCAGCTTCTGGTAGTTGAGTATGGGGATTTTTTGATAAATTATAGATGCTCATTTGTCTTTTGAGGTTCTAAGGACTATTTTGATAAAGATCATAAACTTTTGGGATTAAAGTGTAATAAAATCATGACCTATTCAAAAGAAATCTTATGAAAAGGAGAAAATTCTGTAATATTAAAATTCTAAAGACCCTTTTATAATTAATTTCAACTCAACAGTAAAATTACATAATGTACTCTTTAGTTTCTGTTTTCTTTATGTTTTGATCCCTTTTAGTAAAGGGAAATGACTAAAACGCATAAGAGAAAACTTGTTGGGAGGTTTTTGACATTTTAAGGTGGTCACAATTACATTTGCCGTTAAATCCTAACGGAAATAAAGCATAGAGGACCAATTCGCTAACGGAGCAAACCACGGGGCACCAAACTGTAAAAATTTTTCTTTCAGGGTACCAAAGTTTAAACGCCCCTAACCACAGGCTACCAAACTGCAATTTATAAAAAAAAAAAAAAAAAAAANAAAAAAAAAAAAAAAAGGTGATAAAGTGTTTCTACAAATTCGCCCAACGAAATATGTAAAGTAAGTTTTTATTTTCATTATTAACTAGACAAGGGAATATTTTAGTTAATTTTCGCGCACCGGAAACGATAAATTGCAAGTTGAAGATATATGATTATGGATTAGAGGACGTGGATATTGATATTCCCTTGTGCCTCAGAAAATAAACACAGTGGATATATTCATATTCCCTATCTGCCTACCTATCTCACACTCATTCGATTTCTGCTTCAGAATTCAAGATTTACACTCAGACTGGGAGAGCGAAGTAGAAACGATGAATTCTACTGCTCTCTCTGCTATTCCTCGTTGCATTTCTTCAACCGTTCAATTCAATGCGAACCAACGTGAGTTTCCTCTCCTTTCTTTTAGTGACACTCCAATTTCATTGCCCACTATACTTTTAAGGTTCCTTGTTTCTGGCTTTATTTCTTGCTTTGAATTTTCGCTTGAATGAGGTACCCATATGCGTCTTTACCAAAATACACCTGGATTAGGTCGTGTTCGTAATAACGTTATCCGTTATCCTTATTATTTTTGTTCGGGGTGGTGTGGAACTGTGAATTATAGAAAGTGGTTATATTTAGATTCTTTCGCGTTATTTTACAGATGTGAGGTTAATTAACAAATTTAGCTGTAACTTAATACTAATAACTCTTCGTTTTTGGGAAGGCGAAGATTTCTGCTGTAGTTTTTTTTAATGATTGGTAGTTTATTTCTTCTCAGGAAAGATGCATATTAAATCAAGTCATGAAACTGAGAGCTCTGATTCAGGAGACATAAAAGACTCATCAAAGTCTTCAAAGGTGAAAGATCGTTCATCACCCTTTGTATTTTGAAAACATTATACCCATTGCACTATCTGTTTATGTCAAATAAATTAATGGTTCTATCAATGGCTTTATGGCCTCCTTAAAAAAAATTGTTGGTATATGCTTATGGGTACTATATTTGGTTGAGTTCCAAGAATTATTCACAGCATATCTATATTTTGTTCTCCCATGGTATATTATGGGTAAGTGAAGTAAGTTTGATATGTGGTGGACATAACTTTCTAGTTAAAGCACATTGTATAAGTGAAACTAAGATATTAACATGGGGTAGTTTATATGAATAACCAGTCTGTAAAGATATAGTGTAAAATTGTATGTCACTTGCTGGGAAATAGGGATGCAATAGTATGGGACTATGAGTGTCATAAAATTAGGTTTTCTACTTTTTTTTTCCCCATACCTTTGGACTCTATGTCTAAGTAAAAAGTTGGCCTCATTCAACTGTCTTGCACTTGTTTATGTGATTCATTGCCAAATTGATGTAATTGGAAAAACGGGGTATCCATCCATTCACTGCAAATTGATTAAAAAGTAGTGGATTATAGTACCTATAGCATACAATTAATCCCATGATTGAGAAGAAAAGGCTTAATACTGACTAGCATTAATAATCCGGCATGCAGGAATTTCAAGCAACAGTCTCCAGGCGTCAATGTCTCACTTGTTTATGTTCAACTGTATCTTTGATTAGTACCTCTGGAATATCTACTTCTGCAGCAAAGGCAATTGCCCTAGATGGCAAGGAAAAACCTGTGTGTAGAAACTGTGGAGGAAGTGGGGCCGTGCTATGTGAGTAGAGAAGAAACTTTTGTTTTGCTGTCTCTTTCATTCATTGTATGATCTGAACACTATAAGATATTCATAATAGCGAGTATGAATTTTAAAAGCTTAAGAATTTGCTCATTAAGTCACGTACAGACTCTTCAAAGAAAACTGATAGTTCACTGAAGGGAGAATGCTTTTATCTCACTCTCATCAATGCTTTGGCCATTGGAGGAGATTTTCATAAGATAGCCTCTAAGCCAGTAAAGGTTTTCTGAAATAGTGTAGCTTTTGCTTAAATTCCAGCGTGTTCTGATTTTTATGTACAATGTTGAGTGTGTCAAGTCCCTACAACTTTAAGCTTTTAGTTGAGGTCATAAGTGAACTGAAATGCTTATTAGATAAATTGATCAGTGATATATTATTATAAACGTGCTGTATAAGGGCTCAAGATTTTACCCTAAACTAAAATACCAGTACCATTTGTACCAAAAAAAAAAAAAAATACTAGTACCATTATCCGTCCCTTCCATTGTTGAGTCTGTCAATCGCATTCATGAACTCCAATGGCCAAGTAGAAGTTTGAAGAACGTATCAAATCCAATTATAATGGGCGTTCCTGTGTATAATGTGTTTGACCATTGATAGGTTAATTGGTTCCAGATTAGCTATAGGCCTATAACCTATATGGCACCGTATGTGTACAATTTAATTTGAAACCCATTATTCGTTGTCACTTTTCCGTTGTGTTCTTTAGGAAAAGAATAAATAGACCCTGTTATTTACTTTCTCTGGTCCATAAGATATTTACTTTTCATTTAGGTGATATGTGTGGTGGTACAGGAAAATGGAAAGCTTTAAACAGGAAGCGAGCAAAAGATGTTTATGAGTTTACTGAATGTCCAAATTGTTACGGTATGAACTTCCAGTTTATATACTTAACTCTTTCTTGAATGTGTTATATCTATTGGAGGAGTATCATTATTATTATTTTTATCAAAGATGGCTTATCATTATGGTATTCTTTAATTTGATATGTTTTTGACAATATGCTGCTCTGAATTCCATTTTATTAGTCATTGATCTTTGAAGATAGTATTTAAGCCTTGAGGGTGCAACGCAGAGTGCATGTAACTTGGATTAAGTTTAAATTTTCCAAAATTTAAAAATGATATTAGCACACACTTCAGTAGATGTGAAGCCCACTAGTTATAATTTATTTTCTTTTAACACATTGGTTCATGCTTCTGTATGCACTCAGGCATCACAAAAGGTGCATCCTATTACTGCACTGATGAGTCTTTAAATACTGATCTTATTTGAACACATCTATGTTTGTTACCTTTATTATTTTCTTCCAACTAGTACACATCTATGAGTGCCATTAACCTTAATGACTGATTATTTAATCTCATTAACAGGTAGAGGAAAGCTAGTCTGTCCAGTTTGTTTAGGAACTGGCTTGCCAAATAATAAAGGTCTCCTGAGGAGGCCTGATGCAAAGAAACTGCTTGATAAAATGTATAATGGACGGCTACTTCCAAACTCATAAGGTAAGGTAAAGCCTATCTGTTTTGCTTTCTTGGTAACACTAAAGAGTAAAGACTATGGTAGTGTGCTTATAGAATATTGATCCTCCTTAAACTACCCCATTTCTTAACTCTATATAGCCTACGATATTGTGCTTATACAATGTTAATGTTTTGCAGTTGTTCTGCTGTAATACATCTCTGCCTCCTATTAATTAGCATAGCAGTGTTTGCTAATGCTTCTTTTTTTTGTCACAATGTCTCTGGTTTGTTCTTCGTATAGTTAAATCAGAGCCAGCCGACAGAACAAGCAGAAGATTGTTTTATACTTTTTTATTTTATTTTATTTTTTTGGTGTAGCAGCATTGCAGAATAGCAATAAACATTAGATTGGCTATCGCTTGATCACTTTGTAGGTTGTTCCTTTTTGTACCAAAGATGAGTATCTTTTTTGTGTCACTACTAGATTCATCCTGATGGAATTGACCTTTAAAATGTAATGTATATGTTGTAAACAAGTACTTTCATTGACAGTAGCTGTTTTGAGGCCTTATTTCATTAAACGGTACACTAAAAAATTTTTGTAGTGAGCTGAAGTTGGCTATTTGTAAGATTTGCTATTATTTGGTATTAGATGATCTGGTAGTAACTGAGTGATTCTTGGAAGTAGATCAATGAGCTTTAATGAATAGTATCAGGGTCATCTTTAAAGATTGAAGAATTTTAATTTGAACCTCAAACTTAGCCATTTTTTTCAAATATCCTCTGAATAGCCAGGCAGCCAGCCCAGTTGAAATGATAGAGAGTAGAGACATTAAAATATTTTATTGAGCTTTCCTTGCACAAGACCAAAAATGCTTTTTGTATTTATATTTGAATATCAAAGTGCACGGGCATCTCTCTTCACAAGACCAACAGGAACATTAAATTGACAAATATACTAAATGTTGGATTACCAAATTTTGCAATGCCAAACTAAACTTCCCCGAGTTAAATACATGATTTGACGCTTCATCATTTGCAGAAAAAGAACTTTCCTTCATTACAAGTACAAAACAACTGGAAAAGCTGACTTCTAAGTTCTAATATGGCCGCATTCATGCAAAATTTGAGCAGATACTTGACGAAAAAATGGCAAGCCAAGTTTTAAGTCATGTCGAGATGAGCTATATTACTGGTGCAGTTCAAAGATTTCCAAACTAGAAAAATGTGCCATTGCTTAATTTTTCCCTTGGGTAAAAAATATGCTCACAACGATACAACTGGATACAGCTATTTTATTCTGTAAGGAATAAAACATTACTAAAGGCTCTAAGAGAGAAGAGGACATTTCTTGTTGATCAATATATGCATTTGCAAAAACGTACTCAAGGCTGACTATTAGGCAACTTGCTTGGAACTGAGTGCTCTGGTTTGTGGTCACATTCGAAGTCTAGATGAACAAATGCTCGCTCAACTTCCGGAAGTTTCTCAATCTTTATCTGTAGGGTCTCTCCAATGGCATGTGCTTGTTTTAAGGGTATATCCTCGGGCAGCTCAATGTCAACCTGTTTCAAAATGAATCTAAATGATACAGTAGAGCAACCTTAATTTTGTATGCACTCTCCTCACACTTAACAAAATTTTCCTATGAACATAATATTTTCAAGTAGATTTGGTGTAACTGAACCAATGTAAACAAGTCCTGTAGACATGTGAAATAAGTTTACAGTGAACACGGCATCTCAGAAGTCAACTCTACAAGACTTAACTATTCTTGATTAGCTAAATTAATTTACCTTAAAAAGTTTTCCATTAGCAGGGGAAGAGCTACTGCTGGGCCTGGAACATGCTTTTCTAGAAATATACAGAAACTTCAAATTTTATATTATTATTTTCACTTTAAAAATCGCATGTTTTTCCAGTAAAAAAAAAAATTACTTTTTTTTTTTTTTTTGCTTGGCCCCTTTAGGAACTTCTTGCTAGGATCCTTCCAACTTTTACCTCCCTCAAAATTTCTTCAAGCTTAATTTCATGAGGCAGTGATAACCTACAGGTAAAGCATATGATAATGCCATGGGACTAGACTTACACAAAGCGCTTTATATCTTCGTTATTAAGTTCACCTTTAAAAATAAAATGTGACAAACTTTTTTATGTAATCAATCATATAGGAGAGGGAGAATATAGACTTTTTAAAAATATATGCATCGTTCTATAATTGGTGAACCAGATAAAAAAATATCTAAAGAATCTTACGACATTTTGTTTTCAATGCCATATTGGACGAACTGCTTAGATAAAGTGAAGATTAGGCAGGTCTTGCCATGTATACAGAGTGTTAAGGCTTTTGAGAGTGAATTAGACAATAAATAAAATAAAGTTAGATACTATGTCATGACCAAATACTCCTATAATTTTACTTCATATAATACAACATACCTCAACAAAATATAGAACGCCAAATGTGTATGCGCGGACGGTGTCAATTCGCTTAATTTCAGGGTGCATTAAAACAAGATATGTCAGCTTCTGTAAAACTTCAGGAGGTGCAGATTGTCCCACTAGAGAAACTGCATAGGAAATTATCCATAATGTTCACATAAGTCGGTCTACAAATAGCTTCAATATAACCAATACCATGAAATTTCGATCTCTTTAAATAAGATCTGAAACTGGGTCATCCTTAGCCCTCAATGAACAACATTCATTCTAGCGATTATCATCCCAAGTTCCCAATTTGTAGTTTAATTTTTTCCAAGGCCATGCTTACTTAATGATTTTACTCATCAGAAATAGGTCAAATATGAAATGAAATAGATGATTACCTGCATTTTCCATAACAGTGCCAGACCAATTTGTAATTGTGTATATTGCAAGCACAATAGCACCAGCTGGGTCAATCCACCAGTAATAATAATCACCAAGAACAGCCGCAATCAATCCAACCACATTTGTTATAACATCAAAATAGTGATCCTGCATTATGCACTTGTAAGCTGATTTAACTGTACTTGGACTCAGTTCATAAGCAGCTAATTAAGAAAAGAAGAATCCATACCTTTGCATAGGCACGTACAATCTTGTTTCCTGAGCTTCTACAGTAAAGCCAGAGCGAGAGTTTCACCACTGTTGCAAATAACATAATGGTGTATAACCATATTAGCTGATCTTTACTCATTTTTTCAGAAGGCTTATCCTCTATTAGTTCTTCTACAGCTTGGATCAATATCTGAAAGCCTGCAGCAAAATGATGAAAGACGTAACATTTCAATTCAAATGAGGATTCAGAATATGTAATCCTTATAAAAATAAATAAATACAGACTCGACTTCCATAATGAGAATAAGCTTGTAACAATGGGAAGGTACTACAACAGTACACAATTAGTAGAAAACTGAATCTAAGTCTATTCAAACACGATTAAATATTTACATACTTAGATGAATCATTGGCACCTTCAGCTATTCAGGATATAGACAACAATAATAGCTTACAAATTTGAGGCATACAATGATGCTTATAATGAATTGGCATTAAATGTAAGGAGCAGTTGTATATCCAAGTAGAACATAATTAACAGCATAAAAAGGTTTTGCATGAGAAGGAACTCCACCATCTCCATCAGCTATCAGCTATGTCAAATCAAAGTAACAAAAAGAAATTTGATACAAAGTAATAAAAAATTAATAAATGAAATAGATTTTGTTGCTTCACCTCCCAAAAGAAGTTTTACCAGTAAGAAACAAAAAATGAGCAATGAGGAAGCTAGGAATGGGTTAAAGTCAGTTTTACACACCAAGTGTTGCCATCACAGCTGCAAAGATAATTATGCCCACCGGCTGCACCCTCAACTTTCCAATTGGGTATTTGTAGATATTTATGCTCTTCATTGAGAGGTGAGTGAACCAAAGTATTCCACCGGCCATAAGATCAAGCAGAGAATCTAGTGTTGATGCAGCAATAGCAATTGATCCACTCCTCACTGTTGCATAAATCTAAACATGGATAAAGTATATTATTACTAAACTGCTAGAATGTCAGCAAGAATGAGATGTCAACAAAAAAAAATGAAAAGAGCTAATGCTGAAACAGGTTCAAGTAGTTGGTAGTCACGAGCTGCTTCATGTGATATTTGATTTGTTTGAAGAAAATTCTATCAACATATGATTAATGAATTATAACTAAGGGAACCTAAACTTGATGATCACTTCAAAAAGGAATGAAAAACGGGCCTTTTGATCAGAACATCTCCTGGGAGTTTTATTCATAAATGGAAGTATTGAAAAACATATTGAAATATCACCTTCAATGCCAATAAAACTATATTCGCATAGTTAGAGATCTTCATTGCTCTCTCATGTTGAGCCTGTTCCTCATTGTCTTCCTCATCAACAGAGTCAGACATCACTATGGTGTCAACTTCCTCAAATGATTTTAGAGTAGCAAATTGCTGTTCATAGTAATCTTTCTCCTCTGTATAAATTGGAACATGTTAGATCTAAGAGAAACAAAAACAACCTGTGCTTTAAAATACACTGCATGATATATAATTATTGATGGCATGAGGTCACACATTTTGGCAAATGGGAAGAAAACCGAATTCTCATATATCATCTCCAAATTATATGATTTCATTTGCAACAGTGATAATCGCCTCTGGATGAGAATTTTTGTCAGGTGACCACACATAGGACTGTAAACAGAACCCAAGAATATATTATTTTAAAATACACGACACGGAAAAACGAAAAAGGAAACCACAACAGATCGTGGAGATTACGTCAGCTGAATAATCTATTCAAAGGATTAACCACAATAGAAATTAATGCTCCGTGTCTTTATTGTTCATAGGTATCAATGTATCATCACTCCCATTTCCATTTCAGACTTTAAAGATTTCCCATAATAATGCGACAAACAATCTAGTCATAAATGAAGATAAACATTGACTAAAAAGAAAGTTAACAAAGGAATATGATAGCAAAATTGACCATAAAATCAACAGATAAATAAACTTGGTCGTACACAACAATCAGGGAACAGATAACACCCTGAATCATCAAACAGAGTGAGTAAAGAAATGGAGAATAGGGAGAATTAAACCTTTGCTTAAGCCCGAGGTTCTAGAGAAATCAATGTCAAAGGACTCCGATTCGATGCCGGCTCGGACCTTATCTGGCAGCTTCGCCACAAATTCAGTCCTCAAAGAGTTAAAAGAGTTCCGGCGACTATACCGGCCGCGGCGGCCACCAGGACTCCGACCATCCTTCCGAAGAAGAGGCGAATTCGGATCCGAACCCGAATTCCCGTCCATGAATTAAATTGCTTCCGATGACACCACTCAAAAAGCTTTATAGAATCAGCTATGGAAGATATTCTAGAGCTTCTTTTTGTCTGAAAGATTCTTGCAGTGTTAACCTTTATCTTATGATTGCTCTGTAGAGAAAACCGTACCTTGGACTCACTTTATAGGTGAATGTCCCAAAATGAAAAAACGAGTTATTTATTTATATGCTGATAAAAAGTAAAACCTGAGGAGAGGTAGTAACTGTTCTTGTAATAATTTAGGCTAAAGTACACTTTTGGTCTCATAACTTTGGCAAAGGTCTCAATTTAGTCCCATAATTTTTTTTGTTACAATTTTGGTCCCATAACTTCTGAAAACATCACGCTGTTGGTCCCAAGCTGATATTCATTCATTTTCTATCGTTAAAGATGATCTGACCTACTGAGTTAAATGATGATGTCGCAAATATGGGTGAAGTGGATTTAACTGCAGATAATGGATATAAATAAACTTTGAACCAATGGTGAGACGTTTTCAAAAATTATGGGACCAAAATTGCAACAGAAAAATTTATAGGACAAAAAGTGCACTTTAGCCAATAATTTATTATCTGGAAGCATTTTTTTTTTGCAAAAGTACTAATTTCGCCCCAATTTTTTACATTAATTATCAATTTTGTCCCCAATTTTTTTTACAGCCAATTTTGTTCCTAATGTTTTACATTTTTGTCAGTTTTATCCTTTGATCTTACTTTAGTCAAATATTAACGCCAACATCTACATGACTCATGATATGCAATGTAAAATTAATAGAAAAAGAAATTCAAATCCTAACTTTAAAAAATAAGATGTAGTCTGTTGTTAATTTATTAAAAGAAGTTAGTCAAATGATAAAATTGACCAAAATATAAAATATTAGAGATAAAATTGACAATTTCTATAAAATTTGAAAACGAAGTTAATACTTTTGTTTTTTTTTTTTATATATACACGAAGCATTTTATTCATGTAACCTTTATGACCTCTGAAAAGGAGGTGTTTGACTGTTTTCTACGTTACCATTTCGGCATAGCGTTATTTATTTATTTTATTTTATTGGGGTGAAAGTCGCTTGCCTTTTTTAATTTTTTGGTCAGTCCTTTGTTTTGTTATTCGTTTGGTGCCAATCAACTGATGCAGTGGTCCACTTCTCATTTGGAGTTTGAAATTGAGTTACGGCCAACATTATTAAAATACGACTCCATTTTGATAAAAAAAAAAAAGAAAATAAAAAGAAATACGACTCCATCGTTGCATATTTATGTATGACCTAATTTTAAATAGAGACAATTAAAAATAATAATAATACTCAGCAACATTGGTGTATCTATGGTAATTTGGTATCTGCAGCTGGATATTTCTATCATGCAACTAATAGCAGTCACATCGTTAATAGCGACTTTTCAGTTAGTGCATAGATTACAATAAGTTACTGGTACTTTATGAAGAGTTAAAATTTTAAAACATTAGGAGAATCACAATTTTGTAACTAAAAATTATTTAAAATATTTATTATCGATAATAATAATTAATCTATTCATTGATTTAGAGAGATCTCATCAAATTAAATGAGATAGTTAGTCAGGTAGTTTAAAATTATTTTATATTCAAAATAAAAAATTAAACATAGGACGTTTGATTGAGAATGAGAATTATAATTCTAAAAAACGTAATGTCTTAAGGCGTGTTTGATTTTTTTTTCAAAACAGTTTTTTAATTTTGAAAACAAAAAACATGTGTAATTTTTATTTTTTAAAACAGAAAACAGTGTTTAAAAAACATAATCAAACAGACCCTTAATCCCTCTATAATTTGTACTATTAGCGAAGCAAGTGGCAACTTTAAGGCAGAAAGACATTCCCAAACAAGAGAATAAAAGTTAATATAGTTCTTAGTTCTTACTAATTGTGACAAACCGACAATGATTAAACTGACGCTAATTAATCGTGAACTAATATATCATTTAATCTCACATATAATATTCATATTTAAAATACCGATAAATATCCACATCAGATGGGTTATTATTATCTTATCTTTTATTTTTGTGTAAAATTATGTGATTTTGTCAACATTCCATGCCATGCCGCTGCTGTTACTATCAGAAAGACTGAGAATTTTGAAGACTCCAATTACAATAATGCCAAGGGCACATAAATTAAAAGATAAGTAACCTTCGAAATGATTGTTTTGGACAGATTAAAATAAAGATGTTTCTTCTTTTCTTTCGCGCCGGAAATGCTTCATTAATAGAAAACAAAAGTGAGAGACTAGCAACAAGAAACAATAAACAAAAAGAATAGTCAACAGAGAAAACAAAGAGAAAATACCAAAAACAGCATCTAACAATTCTCTAAAGCCATTTGTGTCATCAACACCCCTTCACGACGAATACTCTTACAAAATCCAGAGGCCAGAGCTAATTAAGATGTAAGCCAAGGGGGCATTTAAATCATTATTGAATAAGTGATTCTTTATTATTTAAATCTCCAACTTCTCATAAAAAAACCAATGTCCAATCATCCAAACAATTATGAAGAATTATTTCACCGACATTCTTCGAGGAATAAACTGATGTGTAAGCCTAAGATTAACGTTGTTAAATGATCTCATTATTTAATGAGGCAGAACAAATTTAATAGTTAATTACATAGAATTCATTTCAATAATAATCAGATATATTGTTAGGTATCATGAATAATGTTGGAATATGTAGATTTACACTTCACTTGCAATCCCTGAATTTGTTGTAGGCGAAAGAAGCACACTCACCAGAACCTGTCTTCATGTGGCTGCATACACAAACAAGCATTTGTGAGTAGTATTAAGATAAGAATTTTTTTTTTTTGGCCAGATATTAAGATAAGAATTTGATCATTCATAAGATTCACTTATTCTTTATTTTCGCATCTTAGGTTAATTATATGATAATTTTAACAAGTCAGAGTACACTTTTAGTCCTATAACTTTTGTTTAGATCTCAATTTGGTCCTATAACTTTTTTTGTTGCACTTTTGGTCTCATATCTCTTTTATTAAGGTTACAGATTTGGTCCCGTGTTTCACTTTTGGTCCCATAAATTTTGTTAGGTCTCAATTTGGTCCCATAACTTTTTTTGTTACACTTTTGGTCCCAATATCTTTTACTCAGGTTGTAAATTTGATCTCGTGTTTCACTTTTGGCTCCATATCTTTGGATTGGATTACAGAATTTGTCCCATATCTTTTGGTTAGATTGCATAATTGGTCTCATATCTTTGAATCAAGTGCATAATTAGTCATATATCTTGGGTCAAGTGGGACTGATAGTGGAACTTTTTACAAAGATATGAAATCAATTCTGCAATCTGATCAAAATAAATGGGACCAAAAGTGATACAGGATCAAATCTGCAACTTGAGCAAAAGATATAGGATCAAAAGTGCAACAAAAAAAGTTATAGGACCAAATTGAGACCTAAGCAAAAATTATGGGACCAAAAATACACTTTCACCTTTTAACAGTAACTAGGTACTTACATGATGATAGGCATTTGTGAGAAGTGTACTTGTGGAACCGCACTCACTATGAACGAGTGAAACAGTGGAGGCATCAAGGTTGACGATTGAGCATGGATAATAATGGTAGTTATGAGGTGTAACAGTACTAACACCCACATGTGAAGATGACCTTTGCATGGTCTTGTTGATGATTGGCTTTGTGGTTTTTCCACGGCTAGATTGCCTCTCTAGCCAATATTGTGGAGGCCTTTGTTTGGGTGCACTGTGTGATCGGAATTTGGCTCTTGATGACTCTGTGTTTGACATGTAGTTTGGGAGTAACGATGAGTAGTTATGATGATGAGAATCATCAATTTTACAAGCAGGGCTGCTCTGTGCTGATGATGATACAGATACCTTGTGATTGAGATTGAGATTATTGATCTCTTGTTTTGAGTATGAGTATGATGAAGTATTAGTACTCTGTGATGATGGGTATTCATGTCTCTTCTCCCTCTTGCTCTTTCTGCTTCTTGATGACTTGTATTTTGACTCACACTCATCCATCTCCACTATCTTCTTCATCTTCTCTTCCACTTCTCTCTCCATTTCCTGCATTCATAATAACCCCAATTTCCCCTGTTCATCTTCCTTTTCTTTCTTTCACCTTAATTCCAGACATGGGCGAATTCCTAATTTCATTACTTTTTTTTTCTTATGAATGAATTAACAGTTTTTGTCTCAACGAGCAGTTTATTTATCTTGAATATTGTCACATTGTGTTACGCCACTTAAAAAATAAAAACGGGAAGTGTTAAATTCTAGCTGTCACTTATTTTTTTGGTGGGGAATTCTAGCTGTCACTAACAGTATGCCGTCATAAAACATTATTCTGCTGAAGACTCAATAATTGTGTTGCGTTACAGTAGTTTGAACTTTGAATCAATTACATATATTCATTAATAAATTAAAACAAAATAATTACCCTATAATTTTCTCAAAATTTTAACTCAGTACCTCTATAACTTTGATTTTCTAAAAAATCAAGTATATACTCTACAAAAATGTTATAAAAAAAATTAGATTGAGGTAAATGACTAAATTCATATGTTAAACAAACTAAAACATATGATAGATGCATGATTTAATTGGACCAGGCCAAAAGAGTGCCTAAACTAGTGAGATTGAAAAATTTTAAATCAAATTTCATGAAAGAAAAAAAAGTAAATCAAATAATCAAGTTGCATTGGTCTAATAAACGTCAATCATTTGAATGTGGGAGGGGGGGTTAATTCATTGATGAAAATACAATCCACCAACAATTTTGTTACAATAGAGTCTTGTTCATTAGATTGAAGAGACTAGGCAAATAAACAGAAATAATTTACATGAACCAGAGGCATATCACATCATTGCATTGCATTGCACTATTGTTGTAATTAGAATTTTAACCATATATGATTCTCAAAACAAAGATGATTTGGAAGCAGAGGTAGATACTATATTTAATTATTTATATATGTACTCACAGTGTAGATATGGGTTAATAAGCAGTGGTGAGTGATGTTTGGATGAGTAGTAGGATGAGGTTGATTAGAGTTGATTCGGATCCTGTGAGCACAAGCTCTGTCTTGTGCTCTCAACAAAGCCTTCATGCATCTAAGAGTAGCCATAGCCTGCTTCCTCACCAACTGTCCCCTTACCAGTGCTTGCAACTTCACTATTCCTCTTAATGCACCCAATGCTTTTCTTGCCTGTTCAATTCATAATTGCAAAACAATATAATATAATCAATTCCTTTCCCTCAAACTAATTAATTAATATATATATATATACATACCAAGTAAGAGCGAAAAACAGATTGAATTTTAATGGTAGCGGCTTCTTCAATACTTATTATAGGTGACGCCGATGTGGTACTGGGAGTGATCACTACATAATTATTGAATTGCAGTTGCTTGCAAGTTGAAGAACTTGATGATGATGAGGTTGATGATCTCCGAAAACTCCATCTCTTTTTCTCTTTAGGGGTCGTTGTCGTTGAAGAACTCGAAGAATTATTGTGATTATTATTTCCTCCATCTTTTTCTCTCTTGCTTTTTTTCTTCAACAACTGTCTAAGCCATTTGCTTGTCTTACCCATCTCACTCAACCACTTGTTACCAAGTAAGGACTAATTATTATAAGAAACCTACAAAAGTGAAATCCAGATCTTCTTGTCTATATGCCTTTATGCTTCACTTCATTAGTTCATTTATTCATTATTACAAATCAACTACCTTATCATCTCCTATCTTGCTTTTACTAACTAACTATTAGCATGGACAACACTGACACGTCCACACACATATATATAACTAGGGGCTTGGCGTGCCCGTTCATGTAACCTTTGAATTGATTTAAAGTTGAAGATTATATTAAATTTTTAATTTATATTGATAAAAGTGTAAATTTGGGACCAATTTGAGAAATTATAAAATATTTAGGACCAATTTGAAATTACCTCATATGGGGAGAGTGAGTGGGGAGAGAGTGGTGGCATTTTTAATTTTTAATTGTTTTTTGCATTTTTTTAATTCATTTATTTTTTTTAAAGAAGTGGGGAGAGTGAGTGGGAGAGAGAGTGGGTGATTTTTTTTTTCTTTTTTAATTTTTTAATTCACTATTTTTGACCAACCATAAGGGGTGAAGCCATATAATATAGTATAGATTTAAGATGTTGAAACGTAATTAATGGTACTCCATAAATAGGATATTTTATTTGGTGTTTGTGCCTCGTAATTAGGTAGAGAAGTGGATGTTGCAGATAGTCAGATACTGATCGAGTGTAAAATGAAAAGAATTTGAGAAGATACCTCAAAATGATAATTTTGAAAAACAAAAAATAATTTATAATCTTTATTATTAGTTTTATCTTATTTTCTTTTTCATTTTAAGAATATAACAATAATGATTCTGCACTAATATTCTCAAATAAAAATAGTTTGTTTGGCCAAATTAATATCTAAGAATCACAAACTAAGGGTGCTATTGTAATTTCAAATGAAAGAGGGTGATCAAAGTACATGCAAAATTCGTGTAAAATACTATCATTTATGGGTGGGACAACTGTCACTTTAGATGTTTAAGGATCATGCAACATAGTAATTGTGGGGCATAGATATATATATATATATATATATATTTACAGTTTTTAAGACATTGCTATTTTATTAATTTGCCTTCTCACAAATTTAAGTTCCTTTAATTTTGTTTTAAGTCTTTATCGTGCAATATTGTTTTATTTTGAAAAATAGCAATTTTTTGACTATCCCTTTATTGAATTGCCTTAATGTCTTTTATCATATATACTGCATGCAAACAAGCTTTATACCAGTAACTTAATCATTTGGTCTTTAAAATATTGTTAAACTGATAACTCAGTAAGCTCTAATAAATTAAAATATATATTTTATCCCTGAAAAATCAAAATAATATACCTTTTAATCCTTGAAAGATTAAAATTATATATTATTTAGTGCATAAAAAGGATTAATTAGTCTATCATTTTGACTTTTTAAAAACTAAATTATATATTTTAATCTTTCAAGGACTGAATTGTCAATTTAATGATCTTTCAAATACAAAATTATTAATTTACTCAAACTTTCACAATTAGAACTTAGAAAGGTGATAAAACTGAATAAAGAATGAGGGGTAAATATAAGTGTCAAAATTATTGAGACTAAGTAGTAAGGTTTCGAGTTTGATATATTATAAATCAATTATTTTTATTAAAATTTCTTTATTATAATTAAATATGCGATACAAGTCAAATTTAAATTAATTAGAACAAATAAAAAAATTAATTTTTCAATTTTCCTTGAAAGCTCAAATTTAGCGACTGTGATATATACGGTAGAAGCGTCCAATGTCCATAAAACCAAATTTGTTGAACTCCAGACACGAGCATTAGATGATTGTACTAAAAAACAAATGTCTAATTAATAGAAGTAGGCCCATCATACCCATCACACAGTATTCATTCGTACTTGTCTCTTTAGACTATATCATTATTACTATGAAAATGAAACACTATACTCTCATAAACAAACCATTCTAGTTGGCAGTCACATGGAATGCTCAAATGCTTCCAAATTTATCGGGTGGTTGAGCAAACGCATTGGAACTTGGCTCACATATAATAATTAGTTGATAACTACATACTAAATTCCCTCTCTCTCCATCCTTATAATCCGGATTTATTGTCCTGTGTGGAATGAAATTAAAAAAAGTTAAATAAAATGATGGAACCCAAATTTAATACTAATTATATCTTATATTATATGGCTCCACCCCTTTCTGGTCGTCCATGTTTAAAACTATAGTCTATGAAATTAAAAATAAGAGAAAATTTACTATTTGGTCTCTCTTTCTTTACTAAGTTAACAATTTAGTCCCTTATTTATTTTACATACATATTAGGGCACACAAAGCAACTAGTATAATTAATTCATAAGTGTTATGATGTGAGAAATTTGAGCTTTATAGCCTTAGAAATTCATAAGTTAAAATATATAAAATTCTTTTAAATTCTTGAAAAGTTGAAAAATACTCCATAAAACTTCTAATCTTGTAAAAAGATTTCTGTTTGGTTTTTCATCGATTTTTTTTTTGTTACCCAAGGTATCCTCAGCCCAATGGGCTAAGGATTAATCTTTTGTGGATTTTTTTTTCTATTAAATACAATAATGACCACTAATGTAAATACAACTAATTGTAAAATAAAAAAAATGATATTTTTAAAATATATATATATATTTATACAAGGACTAAGATTCTAAGATAGTTTTGTGTTTCAACTAAAATTTGCCCAAAATTTTATTTTAGTCCATAAACTTAGATAGTTTCTTTATCATGTATGCGTCCTAATAAGTAATTTAACAAAACAGAAAGAAAGATTTTAGTCATTAGAAGAAAAATTAAGCACAAATTTATTTCTAGTTTTGCGACTAAGAATGAATATTTTTTACTCTCAGTCAACCCACTTATTAGAACATATATGAGAGAAATCGTCAATCTCAACTGTATAGATTAGAGATAATGATAGAAATAAGATAAAATCACATTTTAAACTAGCGGTGTGGAACAAATGGAAAATTTTGAAGACCAGAATGGAACAAAAAAAATTAAGGGTCAAAACAAAGTTCATAATATAATTTTAGGACTAAAATGAAATTTTGACAATAAAAAGTAGTATTAAACAGCACAGGCCCACTGGAACCCCAATTGTTGACCAGGCCTGGCCTAGGGATAGGCACATTTCTGGCCCAGCCCATTTCACCTGAGAGGCCCAAACATATTAATGGTGGAAATTACCAAATCAGTGTTCGTTTCAGTGAGGTCGGGCAAAAATATCTACAGCACTTTTCCAAGATGATGATACTTGACGATAAAGTAAGAGACGATTTTGCTAGAAGCAAGGGCCACACAACACAAGTAGTGAGTGTGATCTGATTCCGCAAAAAGGGTAAGAAGAAGAAAAATTCTGTGAGAGAGTGAGTGATTCATGTGTTCCTCCATTAATTCGTTCACTATTTCTTGTACTAATAATGTGTTCGACACAGGAAAATTCACCACCCAGCTGCTCACTGTTGAATCTGCCACAGGTACCTACTATTTAAATTTTACAGTATTTGCCTTATAAGTTATAATTAATTAGCGTGGCGTTTGTGAAATGAGTCTGAATTAAGGTTCAGTTTTGTACTTTTGGTAATTGCAGTTCCACCTCCGAAACCGCTCTTGATTGGCACGCCCATCGAAGAAGGAGATTTCCCAGTGGTTTTGCTCCTTCATGGCTACCTTCTCTACAATTCCTTTTACTCTCAACTCATTTCCCAAGTCGCTTCTCATGGCTTCATTGTCATCGCTCCTCAGGTCCCTAACTTGTTTGTTTCTGTTTCTACTGCTAATATATCAAATTTCATTCATGAGACAGATTTTAATCACTAAATCCCATAAAGATAAGAGTATATAGCACCTGATAGAAGATGGCATGTGATTGATTAATTTTGACGTTTGATTTTTCACAAATATACGTTTTGATCTTTGATTTCTCACAAATATCAACTATTAGTCCTTACAGATATTATTTTAGGGACTATATAGTACATATTAGGAACCCCGAAAGTATATTTCAATATTCAAGGATTAAATCTTAGTTTTAGGACAACTTCATGGACCAAAATATAGGTTTTATCTAAAATAGAATAATGGCTCTGTATCAAATGATTTCGTTTTGTATTGTCACTCTGTTCTAGAGACATGAGATGACCTTTTTAATTTGGCGATGACAGTTATATACATTGGCTGGACCCGATACAAGTGATGAAATTCGCTCTACCGCAGCAATAACAAATTGGGTATGTGAGCATCTCTCCAAATTTGTTCCTCCAAATGTAATCCCAGATTACACAAAACTAGCACTAGCAGGCCATAGCCGTGGAGGCAAAACAGCCTTCGCTCTTGCTCTTGGCAAACTCAATTGCACCACAAATCACAAGTTTTCAGCCTTAATAGGAATTGATCCAGTTGATGGAATGGACAAAGGAAAGCAAACCCCACCACCAATCCTCACTTACATACCTCACTCATTTGATCTTGACATGCCTGCTTTGGTAATTGGTTCTGAATTAGGTGAAGTCAGAAAAAACCCACTTTTCCCTCCTTGTGCGCCAAAGGGTGTCAACCATGAGGATTTCTTCAATGAATGTCCAAAGCCATCTTGGTACTTTGTGGCTAGGGACTATGGTCATCTTGACATGCTCGATGATGACACCAAGGGAATGAGGGGAAAATCTACGTATTGTCTATGCAAGAATGGACCATCCAGGAAACTCATGAGGAGGTTCGTTGGTGGGGTTATGGTTGCATTCTTCAAAGCTTACCTTCTTGCTGATCATCGTGATTTGATAGCTATACGTGATGGGCTTGATGAGAATGTGCCGTTGGATATCAAAACTATTGTGTGTTATGAGTGATATCCATTCATTTGCATTGTTAATTATCTTGGTATAAGGAGATCTTCGGTTTCCTTCTTTTGTGGAGGCATGTCTAACAAGTTCAGAATTTTACAGTGAGATAACATTATATATACTTGTTCTTTGCTAGCTGTTTTAGTTGAATATAACGTGTTTCTTATTCAATTAGAAGTATCAAATGTCAAGAAAATATCAACCAAAAGAAAATGAATCTTCTAGAGTTCATTTCTCTATATTTTTTTTGTGTGGAATATGAGAGAGAAAGAAAGAGAAACAGAGAGAGAAAAATAAAAAATATAATTTTACATATTTTTATTTCATGAATTTCATATTTTCTCTCTATTTCCTCCTTTCTAACTTCACCAAAAAAATATAAAGAAAAGAATTTGAAAGGATCCAACCAAGAACCAAAGACTCCTTTAATTCAATCTCTACTTATCTGCTTCCAAAAAACACAAAGTTAGGACGTGTTTGATTTTATTTTATAAAACAGTTTCTTGTTTTTTTTAAAAAATCTATTTGGTGGTGCAATTTTTTTCCTTCTATTTTTAAAAACTAAAAAATAAAAAAAAAAATAAAATTTGAAAACAGAAAACAATAAAAAGATTTTCTGGTTTCTAAAAACAAGAGAATAAAAATGACCTGGGGCAATTCTGTAATTATCTAGTCATGTTTACCTTGAGTATTATTTCTTTCACTCTCGCCTTCCTCTATTTCTCTATTTCCCTCCTCCGTCGCTGCCCAGCCACCGCCACACCTCCGCCGACGTCCTGCGACGGCCAAAAGCCACCGGTGAGCTGCTGCAAACCGTCACCACCGCCATATCACTTTCTCCTTCTCTCATTCCCTCTTTCAATTCATCTCCTCTCACTCACTCAAACTCGCCGTCCAGTAACCGTATTCAGATTGCCACGCCACCAGATCGCTAGAGACGATTCCGATAACGGTGGCCCTGTTGGAAACATCAGCCAGAACTCTCCTCTTTGCTTGGTAACTGTCCTCCCATTCCTCCTCTTCTCCATTTGGTTGTTTTGTGTTGAACCCTAAATTTTTCGGATAAATCTTTGAAATAGCAAGCACCATTAACTATCTATCAATTAAATTATTGCCAAGTGTGAAGTGACTTGTTATAAGATCAACTAGTATTCTTATTATTAAGCTATTACAGTAAAGCAAATAGTAGAAAACTTACTGTGGGGAATAAGGTGCATCAGTAACCATTCTATCCCCCGAATCCCCCCACCCCCCCACAACACAAAAAATAACAAGACCAAATGTTCAACAGCTTCTGGATGTAATACGTCAATACCAGAACTTATTGACATACCTTAACAGTAAAAGTTAATGGGTTTGTTGCAGCAGGCTCAAAATTGTTGTCCCATGGCATTGTATCAGGAATCCTTGTCCTGATCTGTGCATAATTGCTGGCATCCAATGAATCGACTTTCCTAAAATGATAGAGAAAGTAAGTTTAACTTTAAGGCACAAATCAGGTAGTTCTATAAAATTATTGACAGTGCATAAATATTTAAAACCAAAAGCATTTGGGAGATTGAATCTTATCATCTGCTTTGTCTGGGGTAATCATCAAAATAGAGCAAGGAAATCAAGCTTTGGGTATCATTGTTGTATTCCATGTTTTCACCTACCTTATTATAGTACGTCTAATGTTGGTAAATATCGGTTTAAGTAATGCTCATAGAGAAAGTTTTGGAAAACTTGAGGGAATAATTTTGGTTTCATTTTGTGCTTTCGAGCAGATCCCTATATATCTGAAAGGCACAAGATAAAATAGCCTCTAGTTTTAGCACGTCTTTGATGTTCATTCTGAATCACTTGTATTTTGCATTTAAGAAATGGGTAGAATCATTCTGAAAATGATGGGGATTGAAAATTTTTACATGGATAAGATAGTCAGTTCTATATATATGGTCATCTCTTTGTATATATTTTTATATAGATGAGTGTTATATTTTGTTCTCAGACCCCTTCTTCAACTATGACCCTCTTCTGGGTCTTTCAGCATGTAAGAACAATGTATGTCAAGTTTTTTTGTTGTTCGTAGTTGCTCAACTGTCAATAATATATATATATATATATATATATATGTATGTTTGTATGTATCTTTGTGTTGAACAATTGCTTCACTCCGTTTTCTACCATTGAAGTGTTGTATTCCCTTGTCTTCATAGCATGCTTTAAAGTCATTCTTTTATGCATATAAGCTGTTTGAGTTTTTGTCTCATCCATGGATGTCTGTGAATTAGATCAAAATTGTCATATACATTGTATATATTGTGTTACCTGTTGCTCACAGATTTTTTTTAGCCATAGCCACTTTTGATCTTGGAGGTTCTCTGTATTTCAATGATGTTCTGAGTTGAGATTTTGGGTTATTTTTCTTTCTGGGTCTGGTCCAATTTGTCGTTGGAGATGGATCATGCAATTTGTCATTGGGCAAAAATTTATATTGAACTTTTTCATGATGTTTACTTTACAGCTTGATACCTGAGATTTTATAGTATTAAAGCCTCTATGATTTAGTACTCAGGAGTTTGATACTTATATCACTGCTTGTTCTGTTTACTAAAATGATTCGTGAATGGTCTATGTTTTTGGATGTTTCCCGGTTGAGATTTCAGGTTTTAACCTTTCTGTGTGTCAGTTCAAAATTGTGTCTTACATATTAATTTCAAAGCGTTTGAGTTGATCAATACTTCCATCCTTGTCACATCATTCTCTTGATCAAATTAACCATTAAACAAGATGTCTATCCTATCCCTACAATCCAAGTCACTTCTCGCGTCTCCCAAATAACTCAACTCTATATTCATCTTTCTTTAAGATTTTGAGTTGATTACATATATGCTCTCTCTCACTGTCTCTTTCTATATATACTCAGCTACTACTACTGCACTGTACTCTATATGAGCCTTCAATTGCATTATTAATTAATTAGCCTGTAGTAGTGATCGACTAAATTTATAGGCCAATAAGTGCCACAGCTTCAATCACACCCATACTATTAATTAATTAAGCCTCTTTCATTTATTCATGTATATTTTATATATTTCTATTCTATATATTGTGATTCACTAATTGAGTATTCTTCTCATTAAATCTGTAAATTCTGCAGTGTGCTTATTTGTTATTTAAGGCTAATTAAGAAAAGGACTTGCTGGTTGTGACGTGTGTTTTTTTAAGTTTGAACTAGTGTTTTAAAAGTTGGATTAGTCATTCAAAGAGATTATTTTGTAATAGATCATTAAATTCCCTTGCTTTAGGCCTTGTATGTATGTATTTGATTGCTTTTTAGTATTTACTGACTCACTCTGGCATGATGCTTTGGTAATTGGAAACTCAGATTATCAAATTAGTTATCACGTATATGTTTAATATGCTTTTATATGAAAATAGTTTATATTTTCTTATAAAATTATTCAATTAGTGTGTAGGGGTTTGTGTTACTGTTATTTATTTTAATTTCTACACAATTAATTAAATTATTTATTTATTATTCATTTTCTAAAATAATATTAGATTAGTTTATTAATATCATATGAATGTTAAAAATTACTTATGATTGGAAAAATCATTAATAATTAACACAATTTTTTTTTAAATAAAGTTTTCAAACAGTTTATTTGTTTTTAGATTTTTAAAACTAGTTTATCAAACAAGTTTTTCTATTTTTTGTTTTTGAAAAATTGTTTTTAAAATAGATTTGAAAACAATTTTAAAAACTTGATTTTAGAAAATCAAATCAAACAGGCTCTTAATCTTTGAGAAAAATCAAATCAAATCAAATCCCTAAATTGTAAATTCCATTTTTTTCTTACAGTGGAGGCGGGCCAGAGTACGTTACTGAAGCTTCAAGTTTCTTCCCCTTCTTGCGGAACAGTTGCTGTCTCTGTCTCCTCACGGCGGCGGCGGCCGGAAGCTTTCTCTTCTCCCTTTCTTGAGCAAAGGTTGGAATTTTCAGCCCTAAACATAACCTTATTCAAAACGATAATCAGTCCACTACTTGATTTATTGCCTTGTATTATCTTCATCTCTTACTTTCGGAAGTCCTCATCCTTTATGGTGGAAGAATCAGGATTGGCGAGTCAATTAACTAATCAGGTCAATCAAATGTTAATGAAGCCATGTTGTGGTCAGCTCTTGTTTATCGTGACCCTAACATATGTATCTGTAGTTCATGCCGTCTTCAACATTGTTTTCTGTACCTAGAAATCTCTTCTTATCTCAAGTTCAAAAGTTCATACCAGAATCATGGAAACAAGTTGCTATACAAATTGATAAACCAACTGTGCCTAGTGATGCATCTATGATTGGTTCTCTTCATGCGTCTCTCAGAGAATTTGCGAGACAAAATCAGTTATCTACTGCATTCAGAATATTCTCTCAAATCCAAGACCATGCATCTTCTATTGGTTCTTTCGACATTATTTTATATCCCATCAGCTCTCTTCTTTTGTCTTGCATCAACCTTAAATCATTGCCACAGGGTAAGCAGCTCCATGCCCAGGTTATCTCGCTGGGTTTTGATCAACACCCCATCTTGGTTTCGAGGCTTATTACTTTTTATGCAAATGTCAATCTCCTTGCTGATGCTCACATGGCCACTGAGAACTCCAATAGTTTGGACCCTTTCCATTGGAATTTGCTTATCTCATCCTATGTCAAAAATGGGATTTTTGTGGAGGCAATTTCTGCCTACAAGCAAATGATGAATAAGCAGGTTGAACCTGATGATTTCACTTATCCATCTGTTCTCAAGGCATGTGGTGAAGTGTTGGATTACGTTACTGGCATGGAGGTTCACAAGTCTATACAAGCTAGCTCTCTTGAATGGAGTTTGATTGTGCACAATGCATTGATCTCCATGTATGGTAGGTTTGGAGAAGTGCAGATAGCCCGCCACATGTTTGATATTATGCCTGCTAGAGATTCTGTTTCTTGGAATACTATGATAAGTATTTATGCCTCCAAGAGTATGTGGGAGGAAGCATTTCAGCTATTTGAAAGCATGCGCGGGGATGGTGTTGAAGTGGGTATAATCACATGGAACACCGTTGCAGGAGGGTGCTTGCGAACAGCCAATTTTCGTCAGGCTCTTCTTTTGCTTTCGCAAATGAGAGCATCTATTCATCATTTGGACTCTGTGGCAATGGTCATTGGATTAAGTGCGTGTTCCCATATTGGAGCCCTTAAATTGGGAAAGGAGATTCATGGACATGCTGTCCGAACATGCTCTGATGTTTTTGATAACATAAAAAATGCATTGATTACTATGTATTCCAGGTGTAGAGACCTCAGGCATGCATATATCTTGTTTCATAGAATAGAAGAAAAAGGTTTGATTACTTGGAATTCTATAATTTCTGGATACGCTCACATGGATCTATATGAGGAAGCCTCTTTCCTTTTTAGAGAAATGTTCCACACGGGGGTTGAACCTAATCATGTGACCATTGCAAGCATTCTTCCTCTTTGTGCTCGCATTGCAAATCTACAGCACGGGAAAGAGTTTCATTGCTACATCATGAAACATGAGGATTTTAAGAACTTTTTGTTGTTGTGGAATGCACTTGTGGATATGTACTCAAGGTCTGGCAAAGTTTTAGAAGCCAGAAGGTTGTTTGATTCATTGGTTACGAGAGATGAAGTCACATATACTTCCATGATTGCCGGATATGGCATGAAGGGAGAAGGGGAAACTGCTCTAAAACTATTTGAAGAGATGATCAAGCTTGGGATCAAACCTGATTACATAACAATGATTGCAGTTCTAGCAGCTTGCAGCCATTCAGGCCTTGTAACCCAGGGTCAATTGCTGTTCAGAAAGATGCCAGATGTCTTCGGGGTAATTCCTCGGCTGGAGCACTATGCTTGCATGGTTGATCTCGTTGGGAGGGCTGGTCTTCTAAACAAAGCAAAGGAGATTATCACCGGGATGCCGTGCAAGCCAACACCTGCCATGTGGGCAACTCTTTTAGGAGCTTGTAGGATTCATGGAAATACCGAGATAGGGGAATGGGCTGCTGGAAAATTGCTGGAAATGAAACCTGATCATTCGGGTTACTATGTGTTGATTGCCAACATGTATGCTGATGCTGGCTGTTGGAGCAAACTAGCATATGTGAGGACTTTTATGAGGGATTTGGGTGTGAGAAAAGCTCCTGGTTGTGCTTGGGTTGATGTTGGCAATGAGTTTGCATCCTTTCTGGTGGGAGACTCTTCCAATCCTCATGCTGCTGAGGTTTACCCGTTGATGGATGGATTGAACGAGATAATGAGAGATGCTGGCTATGTACGTAGTGACGATTTTGTTTCATCCGAGGAGGATATTGAGGAATTGAATGTCCTAGGGAATGCATACTGAATAAGTGTTATCAGCATATACCACACAAGTTCATTTCATGAAATAGTTTGAATTATTCCTTACCATTATGATCATGCATAGTCTTCATAAGTTTGTTTGTTCCTTCCTAATAAAATCAAACCACTACTTCGCAAGGCATAGCATGAGATCACTTTTGAATGGAATCTAACCATTCTGGAGTAGTCGAAGAGAGTAAGTTAATAGTTAAAGTGAAAAAATCTCTTGAATTTTATTTGTTTTGTAAAAATTTTATTGTATTATGAGAAGTGATACAGAATTTTCTTTATCTGTGTAACTTGTTTTGTATTTGATAATAAATACATCGAGTCATGAAAGAACTTGAGATATCTAAGGTTAGGGGTGGCAAAATGGGTAGTTGGGTTGGGTTTTGGGTTGGGTCATTAATGGGTGGGTCATAAATGGGTCATTGACCCATTTATGACCCATGAATTTTTTTTAAATGGGTCATGGGTGGGTCATGACCCATTTAAAGAGGGTCAACCCATGAACCCATTTAAAATATATTTGTTTTTAAATGATTTAATAATTTATTTATTTTTTAAATTAATTATTTAATAAATAAATAAATTATGTAATTCCTAAATTTATTTTAAAATTACAATTTAGTCCCTGAAAAAAATTATCACTTTATTTCAAAATTAAATTAATTATTAATTATTAATTATTTAATTAGTGAATTAATTAAATAAATGACATAATAATTTATTTTTGATCCTTAAATTTATTTTGAAATTACAATTTAATCCCTAAAAATTACAATTTAGTCCCACAAACCAGCACTTGTTCATTTTATTCTCTTTTCACGGTCTCACCAATCAAATTCACTTTACTCTCTACTGAATAAATTTACTTTTCATCCTTAAATTCATTTCAAAATTACAATTTAGTCCCTTTAAAAAAATCTCTCACATTATGTGTTTCTTATTAGCTCTTATCATCATCATCGTCAGATCCACTACACCTCCATTACTCCATTATTATTAGCAATGAGCATTGCTAGTAAATCATACACGAGAGGAACACCAGATTTTGTTCACAAGAAGCATACATTGCATTCAAGCTTTAAAAATCAACTAAAAAAACAAAATCCCGCTTCAGTCCAAGGTCAAAGAATTATTCTATTACAACTGCATCCAAAAGCAAGGCACACTTGACGACAGACGACATAAGAGAAAAAACTAACTCGACCGTCAAATTCTCCCACGCTCTACGAAGATTATTTAGCCAGATCTGAGAGGGTAAGGCAACATTCACAACTAGATCATGCAATGGAGTTCAAATTTCGACCAAATAGACACATAAACAAGCAACAAAAAAAGAAGAAGCTTAAAATCGTTCCAAATGACTCAGATCAACCATAATTCCAAAAATCACAAAGCGAATATTGAGATCCGAGACAAGAATTCACAGCCAGCCTCATGGCACAAACAATGAAAACTTCGAATCGACGAAGAACAACAAACAGTTCAGTAAAAATGGAGAGAGAAAGCTACCTTGCAAGGTAGAGAGAGATAGAGAGAGAGTCGTTGCTTGATCAGAAGGAACCGTTTTGGCAGCTGCTCAAGGTGTGCGAGTGGTAGCGAAGAATTGGAGGAGAAAATGAAAACGCAGCGTTTTGATAAAAATTAATGGGTTAATAGGTAACCCATGGGTTGACCCAGCCCAACCCATAATTTGATGGGTTATAATTTACCCAACCCATTTATGACCCACCACTTAAATGGTTGGGTAATGGTTAGTTATAAGACAGTTGGGTTGGGTTGGGTTAATGGGTTGGGTCATTATTTACCAGCCCTATCTAAGGTGAAAGGGATTTATATAAACATTTTACACATCGAATATTAACAGGGGCATTTGGTCTAAGATACAGAATTATCAATGTATTTGTTTTGTAAAAATTTTATTGTATTATGAGAAGTGATACAGAATTTTCTTTTTGTGTAACTTGTTTTGGTTTGATAATAGATCAAGTCATGAAAGAACTTGAGATATCTAAGGTGAAAGGGATTTATAAACATTTTGTACATCAAATAACAACAGGGCATTTGGTCTAGTGGTATGATTCTCGCTTTGGGTGCGAGAGGTCCCGAGTTCGATTCTCGGAATGCCCCAATTTGTATATTCTGACTTTTATAACATATATATATAAAAATATACACACTCACTGTCTCCTTTATTCTTCTTCTTACTAAAAATCACAGTGAAAGAATTGAAAACGAAAATCTTTCTCGGTTTGCAACGCCACACACTACTCTTTACTTGTTTTAAATGTCAGATATTAGATATAGTATAAAATATAAGTAATAAAAGATAAAAGTTATCACATATAATTTGACTATGAATGTTGTCCCAAATATCATATATTCATATTCGATATTTTATAAAGATAAATAATTTTTTTGATATATTTAATTAATTGATATTAAATATAGAAGAATGTAAAAATATAAATATTAATTTTTTAGATACAAATTAAAAATAAATATTAAATAAAATAACTAGGTACCAAATATTTGTTGAGTTGAGCCGATCCATCATTTGGCCTGTCAATTCATCTAATCTAACTCAACTTTAGTCCAAAAACAACAATTCAAGTTGCAAACCAAAACTTCGTCATTATTGTATGAATTAGAATTTGTATTAAGGTTGCATTTGAATTTTAGAAGTTAGAGACAATAAACTATCTCTATTTGCAGAAAATTCTTGAGTGTTGAAAGTTGAAACAATATGTATATGCTATATTTCTTGTTGGGTTATTGTATGAATGATGTTGCTACAAAAAAAATAAAATAAAGGCTAACCCGATAGCCCCCCTATACAATCCAATAATGTTTAATTTGATTTGATTAGAATTTTCTATTTTAGAAAAGTCCGAATTAATTTAATTCACATCTTCAAACATTAAGCCCAAACCAAGCTACAACAAAACTGAATTCAGATAGTAAACGTTACAATGAACATAACATTTTTTTTTTATAAAAAGTTTAGTGAGTTGAGTCTGGGGCTCACCAAGGCAAGTGTATACCTCCAGACTCTACAAGCGAATTCATAACTTTATGGGTTATGAGTTAATTCCTTATCAACTGGGTCAATATTTATTGGCTGTACATAACGTTTTAATTATAAGTTTTAAAGATTAAAATATATATATTAGACTTTTAAATATTGAAATGTTAATTTGTACATCTCTTAAAAATCAATTTGTATATTTAATAAAAAAATTATTTTTTTAATTAAGCTTTTATGAACCTTTTGGCCATATATTTAGTGAAAATTGTATTTGAAATTTTATTTAAGGTAAAAACACAACTTTTTTTATCTAAAAAATTACATTACTTTTAAATTTCATTTTCAATGTTTGTTTATTGTCAATTTTATCCTTAAAGTTTCATATTTTAGTCGATTTCATCTAATAAATTAACGACAAACTTCACGTGATTAATGACATATAATATAAAATTATTAAGAAAAAAAATAAAATACTTAATTTCTAATATTTTATTTTACACACTTTAATCTTTGAAAGTCGTGAAAATAATGTAGACTTTAGGGACTAACATGAAAGGACAAGAGGACTGAATTTAGGATTAAAAGATTAAAGTAAATTTTCAAAAATTGAACTGTTAACTCTTATATCTTTCAAAAACCATTGATATAATTACTCTTAATTTATGAGCTAAATAAATCATTTCATTTAATCTGATTATAAAACGAATAAAGTTTTTACGTATTAAAGTTTTTTTTAAAACGAATAAATTTTTACGTATTTAAGCTCATTAAAAAAATGAATATATGAATTTTAACCCATTTTAACATTATTACCTAAACAGTATATACTTTCGCTAAATAGGGTCAATAAATTNGTACCAAAGTGTCAAGTTTCAAACCACAGGGTACCAAAGTGAAATAGGGTCAAACCACAGGGTACCAAAGTGTAATTTACCCAATTTCTTTTATGACAATCAATTCAAGATTGGTCCAAATAATAAACGATTTTGATAAGGTATAAAGTCATCAACCGACCCAAACCCTGACCTTGCAAGGATCAAACTCAATCCGACCCAAACTCTGAATTAGGATAAGCCTCAAGCCAACCCAGACCCAACCCTCATTAGGATTAAACTCAGACCAACCCAACTCACCTCCCCAACCAGTCATATTAAGACGATTAAAGTAAATTCTATATGCGCTTGCACAACGCCCCTATGTAACTTGGGACCACCCTACAATAATAACCCTATGAAAGTAACATTTCCACTGCCCTATAAATAGAAGACCCTTTTACGTATTTCCTAATCTAATTTAATATACCCTAACCGTTACTTTGTTGGAATACTGATTTGGGCGTTAGAGGCTCACAAGGGAGTTCACTCTTCACTGTGAGTGTTCCATGTGCAGGTCTCAAGTATCCGGAGTCAACTAGAGGAATTATCAAGTTTGATATCACTTAATTAAAGTCTCAAGTTTAAAACCTTGTGATTTGATTTAGACGGAGCAAAGCTCCTTAGATTGGATAAAACAAAAACAATTTTCTTTCAAATTCCTTTATGACAATCAAAATTCAAGATTGGTCAAAGTGATAAGCGATTTTGATAAGGTATAAAACCGATCATCAACCGACCCAAACTTTGACCTAGGATCGGCCTCAAGCCAACCCAAACCCTACCCTCATTAGGATCGAACTCAGATCGACCCAACTCATCTCTCCAACCTGTCAGCATCAAGACGATTAAAGTCAATCCTTTATACACATCCACGTCACCACTACGTAACCTCGACCACCCTACAATAATAACTCTGTGAAAGTTACCTCTCCATTACCTTATAAATAAAAGAACCTTTTAGGTATTTCCTAATCTAATATAATATACCTTAATCGTTCCTCTGTTGGAATACTGATTTGAGTGTCGAAGGATCACAGGGGAGTCCACTTTTCACTATGAGTGTTCCATGTGCAGTAGAGCTGTCAAAACGAGCCAGTCTGGCTCGTTTTGACAGCTCTACTGCACATGGAACACTGCCACAACTCACATGAGCTGGCTCACGCAAGCCAGGTTTTGCCAACCTAGTGAGCCAGGTTAGTCCACTTAACCCACCAGTCATTAATTTTTTTTTTCATTTTTGATTTCATTTTTTCCCATTTTCTTTAAATTAAAAATATTTTTTTACTAACTTTCTTAATAAAATTAAGGCAAATTATACTAATACCATAATCATTCAATACTAATCGTTAGTCATTACATCTAAAATTATATATATATATATTTATATTTTAAATAAGGTGGATTGGCTCACCAACTCGCCGACTCACTCGAGTTAACTCACCACGAGCTGCGAGTTAAGTGAATCAACCCACACGAGTTTGACTCGTTTTGACGACTCTAATGTGTAGGTCTCATCTGAAGTGAACTAGAGGGATTATGAGATTTGATATTGCTTAATTATAGTTTCATGTTTAAAATCTTGTGATTTGGTTTAATCAAAGCAAAGCTCCTTAGATCGGATAAACCAAAAAAAAAATTCCTTCATGACATGTTTGCTTTGGCAATGCATGAGGTTCACCAACAATCGAAAAAAAAAACAGAGAGAATTTGTAACCAAAATACTAAACAGAAAAGAAAAGGACTCATAACTCATTATCCTTCTTCTACATCATCAAGGAGATTACATGCATAATCAAATTCAACAGTACTTAAAGAAAAGCTAAATTTCGGATTGGAAAAAAAAAAAAACAGACTCAGAAGACTCGAATCTAAGAGAGTTGGAACTCTCCCTAATCACAGGTTGATTCTAAATCAACCTCTACTCAGATCACAACTAGAAAAACGACAGACCACCATCAGTAATTTTTTATGACTCACGACAACTATCTATGACAGTTATCATGAAAACCATAAGCAAATTACAAGAACCATTTCAAGCTTCACATCTTAAGAGCCAGAGGACCCATCTTCTCGGTGTACTCCTCAGTACCGACTTCAACAAACTCATGATTACACTCATGTTCCATGATTGGTTGATCCAGCTGGTTGATAAATGGCTTAGTTCCATCATCACCTGATGACGACTCTCCCTGCTCTTTTCCATTGAATCCTGGATATAGCGGCTCTGTTTCAGCCACTCTGTTTCTCATTACGGCTGAAACATACGGCGATGGAGCCGGAGGCGGCGGAGACGGCTGATATGGCGGCTGATACGGCGGCATTGGCGGCGGCGGTGCTGCAAAAGCATAATTTGGAGTATATGCTCTTGGTTGAACAGGAACCAACACAAGTTTATATGCCATAGGAACAGAGTGTGGGTAGGCACAGTGAATGTATCCACCATAGTGAGGACAATAATAGAGCCCTCTAATGGCAGCTTCATGAGGACATGGAACATATGGTATATGAGATGAAGGGTGGTATGATTGGGGTGCATATCGTGCATTGTACCAGTCAGACCATGGGAATGACTCGGCAAGATTTGACATATAGGAGTAGGTATCAGCAGTATCAAAGTCCCTAGAAGTGTTGTAGGCCATTGTTAATGGTGTAGGGAAGAAAAGATTTGAGGGGTGAAGAGAATGAATGGGTAAGGCTTACTTTTATAGCTGGACAATGTGTAATGCACAATTGAAATTAAATTATAAAGATGTAATTTTTATTAGCCAAAATGTTAATAATTAAAGTTTTGGGTATTTTCTTTTATATAAATGAATGTATTATTTATATTTTATTATTATTTTTAATTTCTTACTTAATCTTTTATTTTTGTAGATTATAGATTTAAAATTTTTCTATGTATTTCGGTATTTGATCATAATTACATCGATCATTTTTGGTATACCATATCTTTGAACAAATTTAGTGAAATTCAAATAATTATTACTCGCGAAATAGGTAAGGTCATAAGCACCCGATTACAGTTTAAAATGAAGGCCCAATAACAAAATAGACTATTACGCCAAACTATTCCGTTAAAATTATAAGACACTTAAAAGAATGAAAATATGTTAATGCAGGGAACTTATGACTCGTAAAAATACTTTTTTTGTGCTAAATAGAACTAAACAAAAGCAGCTAGGGATGGTCTGTGTACACCTTGAGACTCGGCCTGATTTCAATTGGCTAGGGATCAAGGTTGTCAAACTCGCTTGCTAACTCGTAAAATCGTATGAATTTACGATTTCACCCTCCAAAAAACTTGTTAGGTCAATCCAAAACTCGAAAATGGTCAAATTCAGTGAAACTTGTTCTCTTGTAAACTCGGATAGTAGCCTCAAATTTACTGAATATGGTTGTAAATCTTCATTTATCTTCGGGGTCGAAAGTTGTTCTAGAACCAAAAAGTAAAAAATTCTGGAAAATCACTTTCATATTCGATTTGACCTCATTTGTTGATGATCTTAATTGGACAAAAAAAAAGACTCATTAAAAGTAATACGTAGTTATGAATTTATTAGAATTGGACTTAAAACGAGAAATATATGACTGACTTCGCATGTTTCATTGTGGAACAAGGGACCCACTTTCAGAGCCCAATTTGACATTTTTTATTGACTGTCCCAACTAGACAAAGAAATGACTCGTAAAAAGCAACATGAGCTTAAGACTCGTCACATTCAAACTTGAAACGAAAGAGATATGACTATATTTAGTCTTTGGGATCAACGAGTAAAACTTTTGAGAAACTTGAAGGACCAAAATTGCAACTAATAAAAAAGATAAAGGGGTGAATTGTAACATATTCCAAAGATAAGGGATAACAATTGTACTTTACCTTATAAATAGGTGTTTTAATTTGTTATAAGTCATAATGAACTATAGTAATTTTTTTTTTATATAGGTGAACTCTTACGATTTTACGACTCGAGTTTATCTTTCCTTTACGAATTTACTTTAACTCTCGAATTTGACAACCTTAGCAAGGATAATCATGAATAGAGTCTGACTGTGTTCCCATAATTGAACCTAAAAAAAAATATATTTTTCTCATTTCCAAATTCAAGTGAATTTCACGTATGGAAATCTCACGAATAGATAGACCTCATAACTTGATTCCAAACTCGAATTTTTTTAAACAAATAATTTTTATAAATTTTGAATATATTTTTATCAATTCTTTCATTTTTAGCCATCCAAAATAATAAATTAATCATAAATATGAGTAGATTATTACTTTTTTTTATTTTATTTTTTGGATTATGTAGTTATTTAAATTATTCTATATATTTCGATATTTGATCATAATTACATTGGTCATTTTTGGTATGGCATATATATACCTTTGAACAAATTTAGCAAAATTCAAATAATTATTACTCGCGAAATAGGTAAGAGTACCTGATTATAGTTTTAAAATGAAGGCCCAATTATAAAATAAACTATTACGTCAATTTGTTCCGTTAAAATTATAAGAGACTAAAAAGAAATAAAAATATGTTGATATAAGGAACTTATAACTCGTAAAAACACTTTTTTTGTGCTAAAGATAACTAAACAAAAGCGACTAGGGTTGGTCTGGGTACATCTTAAGACACAGTCTGATTTCAATCGACTAGGGATTAAGGTTGTCAAACTCACTTGCTAACTCGTAAATTCATAAGTTCCTAAACTATGAATTTACGATTTCGCCCTCCAAAAAACTTGTTAAGTCAATCCCAAACTCGAAAATAGTCAAATTCAGTGAAACTTGTTCTCTTACTTGCAAACTCGGATAGTAGCCTCATGAATATGGTTGTAAATCTTCATTTATCTTTCGAGTCGAAAGTTGTTCTAGAACCAAAAAGTAAAAAAAGTCTGTAAAATCACTTTCATATTCAATTTGACCTAGGGTTGTACACCATTTACCCGGCCCGGCCAAACCCGGCGGACTCGGCCCAGCCCGAGGGTGTTCGGGCTGGGCCGAGCCGAGTCCGATCTACTGTCTCTAGACCCGGCCCGGCCCGAGGTACCTCCATTTAAAAAAAAATTTACTATACATATTTATATTTTATACTATTAAATATTTTTTTATTTTAAAAAATACATATCTATTATTATTTTTCATCAATTGTATATTAAAAATATATATAAAATATATATTTAATCTTAATTAAATCAACATTTTTTTAACAATTAAGTCAAATTAAATGTCTTTATTAATAAAAACATCATTTAAATTGATCCAAAATTAATTGTTTCACCAATATATACAAGTTAAAATATATATAGAATGAATTAAATTGACCCGGTCAGACCTGGTAACCCGGCCTGGGTCTCGGGCCGGCCCGTATACACCCCTAATTTGAACTCATTTATCTGATGGTCCTAATTGGACAGAAAAAAGACTCATTAAAAGTAATACATAATTCTGAACTTGTCAGAATTGGACTTAAAACGAGAAAGATATGACCAATTTCACTTGTTTGACTGTAAAACGAGTGGCCCACTTTTAGAGTCCAATTTGACATTTTTGGTTGAATGTCCAAATTGGACAAAGAAATGACTCGTAAAAAGCAACATAAGCTCGAAACTCGCCGCATTCAAACTTAAAACTAAAGAGATATAAATACATTTAATCTTTGGAACTAACGAGTGAAACTTTTGAGAATCTTGGAGGACCAAAGTTGCAATTAATAAAAAGATAAAAGGGCGGATTGTAACCTATTCCAAAGATAAGGGATAAAAATTGTACTTTAGCCTTATAAATAGGTGATTCAATTTGTTATAAGTCATAATTAACTATTTTTTTTTATGTAGGTGAGCTCTTACGATTTTACGATCCGAGTTTATCTTCCTTTACGAATTTATTTTAACTCTCGAATTTGACAACCTTATTAAGGATAATCATGAATAGAGTATGACCATGTTCCCATAATTAAACCTGAAAAAAAAAATTACATTTTTCTCAATTCTAAATTCAAGTGAATTTTATATATGGAAATCTCACGAATAATTAGACTTCATAATTAGATTTCAAACTTGATTTTTTTTAAAACAAATCATTTTTATAAATTTTGAATATATTTTTATCAATTCTATCATTTTTAGCCATCCAAAACAATATATTAATCATAAATATGAATAGACTATTAAATTACTCTAATATATAAAAAGAATTTGACTCTGCATTCTTATAATTTTACAATTTATTTATATATAAAGTTCAAATGTTATATTTATTTATATAAAAAATGAAATATATAATGCAGGCTAGGAAGCATGGAAACTAACACGGACATAGACACATTGACACGTTAAATTCTTAAAATTACACGATATGACACGACATATATTTATATATATAAATAATTAAAAACTCATCAATTTTGATGAAAATTTTAAAAATTACAATATTTATTCATAATATGTCACATGTACCATTATTTTCTTTTGTTTATCATATTAAAATCACAAAAGTTTGATTTTATAATTTGAAACTTATAAATATATGTCGTGTGTGTGTTGTACGGGTGTCTGACACAACGACACGCTCTCAAAATGAAGCATCCATATTTCATAGAATACAGGTTAGATACCTCTCATCTGTCCTTAAAAATGGATTTATCGATTTCTTTATATGAATTCTCATATTCAAACTCATTTACTTCTTACGTTATCTAAATTTATATTTATAGAATAAAATTTATGACTAACCATTAAGTAATCATATTTCAATTATTCCTAAATACGAGTTTATGGGGCAGCCAATTGGCTAGCCTTGAGGTCTTTATAACTTTTTCTTGCAAGAATTTCAAAACTTTAAATCAAGCTATAATTTATTTTTTATTTATATATATTAACTAAAAGAATAATTATATAAGTTTTATAAATTTTATATTAATAAAAGATTAAATTTTAAAAAATGAGTTTAATTAACGCTATATTTATAATGTATTTTACATTTTAAATTTGAATGTTATATATTTTTCAATCCCTAAAAAGGGACCCTCAAGAATTCTCATATTCAAACTCATTTACTTTTCACGTGATCCAAATTTAATTTTATAGAATAAAATTTATGACTAACCACTAGATAAACATATTTCAATCATTCTTAAATACGGGTCTATCGTGCCGTCAATCGACAAACCTTGAGGTTTTTTTTTAAAAATTTTTTTTTCAAGAATTTCAAAAATTTAAATTGGAAAAAAATTATTTATTTTAATTATATATATTAACCAAAAAAATTATGAGTTTTATAAATTTTATGTTGATGAAAGATTAAATTTTAAAAGATATATTTAATTAACGCTACATTTATAATGTATTTTTCATTTGAATGTTGTGTTTTTCAATTTATAATGAATAGAAAATAATTGTGTGTGTATAAATACATATTTATAATTTTATATTTCATATTTTGCATAAAAAATACTTTAAAAAGAAAAGGCTTAAATGCACATAACCCCTGAACTATGAGTCATGTGCATTTTACCCCCCTGAAATTTAAAATTGCATAAAATGACTCCTGAGTTTTGTATATTGTGCAAGAGACCACCGGAGTCTTGAAGCCAGCAAGTTCGATCTTCGACATCGCTACAGATCAACACTTTATTCTAGTTTTCTTTTTCCTCTTTCATCCTCTTTCTCCACTTTTCTTTTTTCTCTAATTACCAAACTTAATCACTTAACATATAGATGCTTATTTGTCTTTTGTTTAAGTTGATTAATCCAATTATGCTGATGATTTGGCACTTCTGTTAAATCACTTCACTGAGAGTTGACAGAAGGGGGTCTCTTGCACAATATACAAAACTCAGGAGTCATTTTATGCAATTTTAAACTTCAGGGGGGTAAAATGCACATGACTCATAGTTCAGGGGGTTATGTGCATTTAAGCCAAAAGTAAAAGACCTTACCAAATATATTTTTTTGGACTAGAAATATGCTAGAGGGCCCAAAAGCCACAACTACAACCCAAATATATTTTTTTGGACTAGAAATATGCTGGGCATAACACACAAATTACAGAAATTCATGATTACACTCATTATGCATGATTGGTTGATCCAGCTGGTTGATAAATGGCTTAGTTCCATCATCACCTGATGGAGCCTCTGTTTCAGCCACTCTGTTTCTCATTCCGGCTGAAACATATGGCGATGTTGCCGGCGGCGGCAGAGACGGCTCATACGACGGCTGATACGGCGGCGGTGCTGCAAAAGCATAACTTGGAGTGTATGCTCTTGGTTGAACAGGAACCAACACAAGTTTATATGCAATAGGAACAGAGTGTGGATAGGCACAGTGAATGTATCCACCATAATGGGGACAATAATAGAGCCCTCTAATGGCAGCTTCATGAGGACAAGGAACATATGGTATATGAGATGAAGGGTGGTATGGTTGGGGTGCATATCGTGAATTGTACCAATCAGACCATGGGAATGACTCGGCAAGATTTGACATGTAGGAGTAAGTATCAGTATCAAAGTCCCTAGAATTAGTGTTGTAGGCCATTGTTAATGGTGTAGGGAAGAAAAGATTTGAGGGGTGAAGAGAATGAATGGGTAAGGCTTACTTTTATAGCTGGACAATGTGTAATGCACAATTGAAATTAAATTATAAAGATGTAATTTTTATTAGCCAAAATGTTAATAATTAAAGTTTTGGGTATTTTCTTTTATATAAATGAATGTATTATTTATATTTTATTATTATTTTTAATTTCTTACTTAATCTTTTTATTTTTGTAGATTATAGTTTTTAAAATTTTTCTATGTATTTCGGTATTTGATCATAATTACATCGGTCATTTTTGGTATACCATATCTTTGAACAAATTTAGTGAAATTCAAATAATTATTACTCGCGAAATAGGTAAGGTCATAAGCACCCGATTACAGTTTAAAATGAAGGCCCAATAATAAAATAGACTATTACGCCAAACTATTCCGTTAAAATTATAAGACACTTAAAAGAATGAAAATATGTTAATGCAGGGAACTTATGACTCGTAAAAATACTTTTTTTTTGTGCTAAAGAGAACTAAACAAAAGCGGCTAGGGATGGTCTGTGTACACCTTGAGGCTCGGCCTGATTTAAATCGACTGGGGTCAAGGTTGTCAAACTCGTTTATTAACTCGTAAATTTGTATGAATTTATGATTTCGCCCTCAAAAAACTTGTTAAGTCATTCCTAAACTCGAAAATGGTCAAATTCAATGAAACTTGTTCTCTCACACATAAACTCGAATAGAGGTCTCAAATTTAATGAATATGGTTGTAAACCTTCACTTATCTTTTGGGTCGAAAGTTGTTCTAGAACCAAAAAATAAAAATTATGGAAAATCACTTTCATGTTAATTTGACCTCATTTGTTGATAATTATAACGGGATAGAAAAAGACTCATTAAAAGTAACACGTAGTTCTGAACTTGTCAGAATTGAACTTAAAACGAGAAAGATATGACCAACTTCGCTCGTTTGACTGTGAAACGAGCGACCCACTTTCATAGTCCAATTTAACCTTTTTTGTTGATTGTTCCAACAGGATAAAGAAATGACTCTTAAAAAACAACATGAGCTTGAAAGTCGTCGCATTCGAACTTGAAATGAGAGGGATATGACTATATTTAGTCTTTGGGACGAACGAGTAAAACTTTTGAGAAACTTAGAAGACCAAAATTGCAACTAATAAAAAAGATAAAGGGGCGGATTGTAATCTATTCCAAAGATAAGGGATAAAAATTGTACTTTAGCCTTATAAATAGGTAATTCGATTTGTTATAAGTCATAATTATTTATATTTTTTTTATGTAGGTGAACTTTTACGATTTTACGATTCGAGTTTATCTTCCCTTTACGAATTTATTTTAACTCTCGAATTTGACAACCTTAGTAAGGATAAGCATGACTAGAGTATGACCATGTTCCCATAATTGAACGTGAAAAAAAATTATATATTTCTCTTTTCCAAATTCAAGTGAATTTCATATATGGAAATCTCACGAATAGTTAGACCTCATAACTTGATTCCAAACACGATTTTTTTAAATAAATAATTTTTATAAATTTTGAATATATTTTTTATCAATTTTTTCATTTTTAGCTATCCAAAATAATAAATTAATCATAAATAAGAGTAGATTATTACTTAATTTTTTTTAAAAAAAAATTGGATTATGTAGTTTTTAAAATTATTCTATATATTTTGATATTTGATCATAATTACAGCGGTTATTTTTGGTATGCCATATTTGAACAAATTTAGTGAAATTCAAATAATTCTTACCCGCGAAATAGGTAAGGGTACCCGATTATAGTTTAAAATGAAGGCTCAATCATAAAATAGACTATTACGCCAAACTGTTCCGTTAAAATAATAAGAGACTAAAAAGAAATAAGAATGTGTTAATACAAGGAACTTATGACTCCTAAAATGACTTTTTTTGTGCTAAAGAGAACTAAACAAAAGCGGCTAGGGATGGTCTATGTACACCTCGAGAGTCAACCTGATTTCAATCGACTAGGGATTAAGGTTGTCAAACTTGCTTGCTAACTCGTAAATTCATAAGTTCCTAAACTATGAATTTACGATTTCACCCTCCAAAAAACTTGTTAAGTCAATCCCAAACTCGAAAATAGTCAAATTCAGTGAAACTTGTTCTCTTACTTGCAAACTCGGATAGTAGCCTCATGAATATGGTTGTAAATCTTCATTTATCTTTTGGGTCGAAAGTTGTTCTAGAATCAAAAAGTAAAAAAGTCTGTAAAATCACTTTCATATTCAATTTAACCTCATTTATTAGATGGTCATAACTGAACTGAAAAAAGACAAATTAAGGGTGCGTTTGGATGCACCTTTATCTCCCTTTATCTCTCATTTATCTCCCAATACTCCTTTAATACCAAAGCTACATTAAAAAATCTTGTTTGTTTCACAGTTATCTTCCCCTCCTTTATTTTTCTCCTTTATCTCTCCTTTAACTTCTCAAATTACTAACATATCCTTACTCAACTACCTATAATTACCTACTTTTTACTATAAAATAATAAAATACTCAAAGGGTATATTTGTAAATTGCATATTAAAATATTTTTATTTATTACCCTTACAACTTTCTCTCTCCATTCATCTTTTCTTACTATTTTCTTTTCTTTT